>JABFIG010000042.1:0-154096 GCA_017139545.1 Ambrosiella cleistominuta | reverse complement strand
AACTAATGTTACTCAACTTCGGGTCTTTTCACCAACGCAACGCACGCTAATTGATATTCTCTCTCTGTATGCTTCTCAACCGGTTAAACGAGCCCTAAAAAAAGAGCTGTGCTGTGGATAGTCTTTTATCAGAGGGCAGTTTGGTTGCTATGTACAGTCATGACTATTTAAGCGGGCCGTCACAAGCTTAGGATAAATTTCGAGAAACCCCTACATCAGACCTCCGGGAGAAAATATTTTCATATAACAATAGCTCATCTTAATAAATATAAATTGTTATAAATCTGTAGTTTAGCCATTTTTTTATTTACTGGATTTATTTCATATTTCCTTAATATCGTTATAGATATATATTCTGGAATTGTAAATAAGGCCTCAGAGTAGAAGGTATCACTATCTCAAAACATACCCATTCTTATGAAGTTCTAACTATACTACCACTTGACGTTAAAATGAAAACAAAGCATATTCAGGTTCACAATTGATTAGACTAATAAATATATGGTTTTCCCTTCTTTTTAATAAGATCTTGGGTAGATATATATATATATATCTAAAGTTGACTCTAGATTCATTGAAAGATGTGATTTCAAGGCTCTACTTTTAAAACTGAATTCAATCGCATAAATATCTATAGAATATAAAATATTTAGTATGATAAGAAAGGGAAATGGCTAAAAAAAAATTACAGGCAATCATGATTTCATGCAGATTTCCTGTGTTTTGAAGTAGATATACTTAATCTTTGTTGATGGACCAAATCAAACATGAAATTTCCCCAAAAAAAAATTTGGGGCCCGCTTAAATTTCTGGCACTGTATTTAGCTGGTTCACAAGATGCTTATAAATATGTAAGAAGAAGAAAGCGGTGGTTGGTGTATGTGTGTATATATATGTGTGTGTCCGGAGATTCCCTTTTTTGATGATTGTTTCAAGGGTTGAAGCGCAAAACTTAAAACGTCCGGTCTTGTCGGAGGGCAAAGCTGGCGGCTGACTGACTGGTTGGTTCTATGGGTGGGTGCTTTTTTTTCTGGGGAATGGGGAGGGGAAGGGGGGGGGGGGGGCTTTGGCGAGAAGACGAGGGATATAGATGGCGTATATAGATGACAATGATGGTTCCCTCTATAATCGCTAAAGGGTTGACGATATTGGTCGGATGTGTGTATATGATGTATACTGTCGCAGATTGAGCTCATTGATGGCTCAATAGGAGAATGGATAGTGTGGTAGAGTCGATGATCTGCAGTCCAAGCGTAAATGTCGTGGAATATTTATGAGCAATAGAAGAAAGAAGAAGAAAAGGCTAGCTAGTTAGCTACTATTTAGCTTTGAGACGTTGCCGGAATGGAAGATCAAGAAAAAGGGAATCTGCCCGGAGCTAGCAAGGTTTAGGACGGTAACAGAGAAAACAGCTGACAAAATTGCGACAATTGGGGAAGTTGCTGCTGCTGCACTAGCGTCAAAATCTCAAATGCAGTAAATATAACATTTATATGTATTTAAATAGTGATTGTGATGGATGATGGATGGATGGATGGTAGCCCTTTTTGTGCGCCTCTCTATACCCAAACATTTACATCACTGTTTTAATTGGGCTTTTTTAATCGACACATGACTCGAGCTTAACAAGTTTATCCCCAAAAAGGCAATAATGGTTCCTGAGAGTTGGGGAGGGGAAGAAACTCCAATATTCAGCAAAAAGGCTACTTTATTGATGTAGCTCAGAGCTGGTACCTACAATTGTGGTTCCTTTAGTACCTGTTGATGTACCTACAGCTCACAGCTGCTTTCTCTAAGGGCCTTTATTATTTATAAGATCACAGGCAATGTCTGTGTCCTCGTATCCTGAGTCCTGCAGAAGGGTTGCTCAAGATTGCTGATGGGGTTGAGCCTGCAAAAAATACAAAGCGATGGAGCAGATTGTTTTTTTGTCTGTTGCTGTGTACAGATATCATGTGGATGTACAATGATGTAGTTGTTCCGTAATAGTTGGTGGTTGAGAGGCCTGTACACTAGTATATAGCAGGACTTTACGTCACAACAATTTTGAAAAAAATCGAATAGTTAACGACATAAATAGCTACAGCTTTAGCCAGAGACAGCAGGTATCAATGATTAATATTCAGATCAGGTTCCGTCAAGAGTGAAAAAGAGTAATGTGGCTTTTAATCTCAAAGTACTGCATACATTTTATGCCATATATTGATTTGGTGGCCGTGGGATCACTATATGTATGGCCTTATCAAGCCTATCGAGCATGTACTGATCGGTCATCAACTCGACGGGAAAGCAAGCCGAGTTAAAAACATTATTATGTCTTCCTCCTCTTTTTTTCTGCAAGTATCAAGTTTATTTCTTTGCCAGTTCACCTATAATAGAAGCAAAAAGAATCTCTATTTAAAAAAAAAAATCCATATACATGTATTCATCCTTTCTCTTCTCCATCATAATTACCGGTCAAAACTATACAGATGCTTCCAACATACCAAAAGCAGGACTGTACCTGACACCAATCCACAATCCAATTCGCTTTCATCAGTGTATCAGCGTATCAGCGCCCGCCCTCCCCTCCTCAATCACAGAACCCCCGTTCCTGTTCCTGAACCAAAGCATATAATATAGAAGGTTTTTAGAGAAAGAGAAACAATGGTCACTCAAGTTCACCCCACTCTAGGCCCCGCCTATATAAACATATTGCGCCCTGAAAGCATCTAGTTAGCCCCCATCCCAGCACAGCAATGCTGCTACAGTGTATAAATACAGTGTACTTTTACATATATACTGTTTGTCGCTTCCCTCATTGCAGATTTTGCCTGGTCAGGGCCCTCGGGCCCCCAAGCTCGTCGTTTGTTGTGAAACTTGCCAGAGCATGAGCATACATTGTCATCATCAAAAGTGTCTGGGACGAAACAAGCCCGACGATCATTTGGATATAGGTGGGAAAGAGAGAGAAATATACAAAGATTTCTGTCATTCTTATTATTTCGAGCCCTAGTGGTCAGACATGAACCCGATTTCCTTCTCTTTTTTTTTTTTTTTTTTTTGCCTTTTTAGCAGGCACGGAGGATTGTATTATAGAGGATTACACTGTAGGGCCCTGTTTCTCTTTTCGTTTTTGTTTTGTCAGGTTTGGCACTAGTCAGGTACTTCTTCAGATACTCTTGCTCCAAGTGAATAAGCGTGCCTCTTATGGCAATATGACATAATGGCAAAAGCTGTGGTGAACAACAATCATCACGAGGTCCCAGTAAAAGAAAAAGACGGCCTCGGTCTGATATCACTAAGTGAAACTTTACATATTGTAAAATAAATACATATCAACATCAACAACAACAGCATAAGGTACTAATGCCAAGAGGCACCTGCTCAATTATTGACCAGCCACAAAGGATATAGATACACATGCGGGAATGTGGGAATGCTCATCTTTGTTCACAAAGCAACAACAATACCCGCTCGCTCAATATCAGCCAACACAACACAACCATGCAGCCTCTTGTATTCATGTATACAGGAACAATTTTCCAGGGTCAAAGTAAGAAAAAAAAAAGTACGTGCAGAATGAGGAACGTCATCCCAGAGCACAGTCAAACAGAAAAAGATTATCAACATGCATCAGTTTCATGACGCCCTGTAGCATCTGGATAGCGACCGGCAGCTTGTAGTTTGTAGCTTGTCAAGGGGAATGAACCAACCAACGATGACGACAAGGGAAGTGACATTGCTTTTTTTTTTTTTTCTTATGAATGGTATGTATATAGAAGGAGGCAAAAATGGGAGCGGGAGCGAGAAACGAGAGGTCTTGGGCCCTGTAGGGCCGAGGAGCAGGATATCGCGGGCAACTCATCAATGCAACAACATGGAGATAGATATGAAGACATCTGTACAGCTATTTTATGAAAAAAAAAAAAAAAAAAAAAAAAACACATAACATGGCCTCCCCAAATTCATTGCCAAAACCATGTCTTGAAATGGTATTTCTTAGACATGATTTGATCTAATTTGGCTAGCCTTGCCTTGGTTTTAAACACAAACGTGGTAATGCTTCATGATCCGGACCATCATCAGAAACATCGGCTGTGTCATCCATGGATGACAAGGGAATCAGAGGTGAGATGTCAAAAAAAAAAATATGTTCATCTGTTCTTGTCATAGCGGATCGTCCGTCTACTCAGCGTCTCTTTCTTTCTTTTCTTTCCTTCTCTGTGTAATTTGATCTTACCTTTCCATTCTTTTTTTCATCCCCCGTAAAACATATCCATCCACCCACCCATTCCGTTAGATATCGGAATCCCCCCTTTCATCATCTTCTACTAATTATGTGTATGTATATATATATATATATGTGTGTGTGTGTCTGTCCCCCCGACTGGCCCTAACTTCTATCACCACGACCACCACCGCAGCATATTCCAACTGGTACCTGCGCAGATCATGCATCGCCGCATTCACCACATCTGCACGTTGGTCGCTAGTTCATCCGCGGTCAGTGAACATGAGAATGCAGTTGTAGATATCTAAATACTATATTGACATATAAACAAGCGGTGGCTGACCGACTTGCAGGTAGCTAACGGGGGATCTTCCACTGATGTCATGACACATCAGACTGCACGTATATGTGGCTATATATCAAAATACATAGATAACACGACTGATCTTTGATATTATCGTTGTTTTTGATGATATTTTTATTCTTCTTTTCAGCTATCTGTCCCTTCTCAAAGACACGTATACGCATAAACACACAAGAAGAGCTGAATCACCAGTGCATAAATGCGGTCAGCAAAGTTGCCTTTAGTCATTCATAGCATTCAGCCGATCAACCCGACTGACAGGCCGATAATATCAATGCCTCGTTGTACTTATATTTGCCACGTCAAGATCACCAGCAAGAAATAGAGTGTGTATAAATATTCAAAATCAGCAATCTATCGGCCGAACACTCAGTACCCTCAATACTCAGCTGTAGCCAGATATCATGAGGCCTGAAGACATCTATATATATGCCATGTCGTAAAATCATAGCGTTTTCTCTGTCTACCGACTGCCCTTCCGGGCACCCCACTTGGCAATTATCTAGATTTTATCCATCTATCTACACCGACGATCCCTTAGCTGATTAATCCGCTATGCTAAACATCTATTTACGATCCCCTCTTTTACTTCGCCATCCTTTTTATTCCTCATTCCTCCATTTCCCACAATGATATTCTTTACTTGCCTCTTTTATTATTGTTTTTTTATCTTGAGCCCCAGGAGGAGTCGGGTTTCCTCTCCGTAGCGTTGCAATGTTGCTGTGCCATACATACTGTATTGCTACATGGCCATGTAATGATGTGTCGAGGCACCGCGAGACACTGGATGCAGTCTGTGTAGTCTGGTCTGTATGCAGAGGGGTACATACTTGAGGGGCATCCTTGATGTATACTGTACATAGGTATATATATGAATAAGTAATCAGGTCCACGGGCAGTTAAATTTATTCCAGGACAATTTATTAAGTGGTAGAAGGAGACATATAGTTGGCCCCGGAGGCCCACATCAGTAGGTGAGGAACTGTCAACAAGGTGGCTGATGCCTGGTATGTACCCCGCTCAGACACACAGATAAGGTGAGGGGTTACCAGGACTCATCTTTGACAATGATGATCACTTCTTAGAAATCAAGCAAGCGAAGCATTCCACAGCGCTTATTCTAGACCTAAACCATACCAAGTCACCCGCAGAATTCACAGGCGATTTCCACCTTAATTCTTTGCCATCGTGGGCAACAATTGTATACCTATCTCAAAGCAAGCGTAATCCTACCTATATTTACAACCCCGATGGTACCTGCAGTTAGTACTTTGCGAGAGCAAGGCCAATGATGCTGTATTTGAATGGCCCTGACATGGTATCTGGGTAGGACAAACTTGATCACTTGGAACTGTCATGTATGTGCGTTGGCATGGCGCCCTTTTCATCTCTCTAAAAGCCCACGATCCTGACTATTATTGTGTAAACGTTCTCTTTCAATTTCTTAATTCCATGGAATTAATCACTATTAGACTCCTCGGCAGATCATTGTATTTATTTAGTCTTGACAACTTTTCGGATATATGGAGTCTTGCGGAAATGGATGGCTACATAGTCAGTCTCTAGCCAGTCTAGTGATGTAAAATGCACCGGCGGGTCAGGGGGGCGAGCATGTTGTGCATACGAGTGGCCATCAGGTGAGATCATCCATCTTTTGTCCCTCCTCCCAAATTACCAACATAACAAAACCCTTATTACTCTTTTTTTCCTTCTCTATTCCTAAGAAGAAAATATGCTCATTGGTCTTTTTATACGATCGATTTCTATGCAAGACATGATCCTAGAAGAAAAATTTCCCTAACTTCTCTTCACTTTAACGATTATCGGCATATCTCTTTTTCCACTGTCATCCTCTCGCTAAAACTAAAAGAGCGGTGACATCGCTAGGGTTTAACCATAAGCATCACGGGCAATTCAAATGAGAAGAAAAGACAAGGGCCATTTTTCAGGCAAGGACCAGGCCCTTATCATTTCTTATTTAGCTGTTGTGTGAGGGGTAAAGATTTCAAAGGATTTCAATGACGGAAGGGGATTCAAATTCAACTGGGGAGAGACAAGAATAAGACCCTGGATCAACCGCTATATTTATCTTTTCAGCACTTTTGTTTCCGTGAGGGCAAGATAGTTTTAGCGCTTATTGAGGACTGAGGTTGAAATACCCTTAGGTCTCCAATTTTCGTTGCTTTCAGCACATATGTAATTCCATTCCGTTGTATATAAATAAAAAATTACCATATATTTCCTTTTTAAACCATTATCCTTATCCCTTAAATCGCTTTTTTTTTTCTTATTTAGAAGACTAAAAAAATACAACCCTCCAGCGCCCTCGTCACACTCCGACCGATCTAGCCCCTGCTCGCCTGCTCCTTCCCCCGTCCATGGAATCGATTGGCCTGGCCGCTGATAACATGACGCCTACATAAGAGATAAACTCACTCACTCAGCAGCATGTAGCAATTGTCCGCTCCCGCTCGGAATATTTATATTTGACAATATGATACTGCGCAGACCGTATATTTTTATTTCGTTCCCTTGAGGACTGGTTGGAAGAAGCGGGGGAATAGGCTGAACAAGTAATAGCGGGTGAGCGTTGCCTGATTTTTCTAAACGACTATTAACACACGGGATAATCATCACCACTTGTTGTTTTATATAAATATGTACGTACGTATTTCCAATCAGCTTTGGTCTATACTCTCTCTATACTCTCTACTCTGAAATGATGAAGCAAGGAGATAAAGTCACCAAAAGTCATAACAGATTACAATACATAGCAAAAGAAGGAACAAAAAGGAAGAGGGGTTAGTATGTGTGGATTCACAAAGACGTCATACAACCGGGAGGGCCCGATTAAAAAAAAAGCTTGGTTGCCATTTTTGTGGACAGGTACCAGGTACATGACAAATGCGTACCTGATTTATCTATTATTTTTTTCCATAATTGGGTTGGATTAGTGAACTGAACGATTTAGTGGATGGCGGGGTTGTCATTTTTGAGATCCTGAATGGACCCTAATTTCCATAGATTCGGTCGTAATAAGGGTTACTGACTTCCTATGACGATATGATATACGGATGTTCATCTTCAGGTATGAGGCCACAACATCACTTGCAATTTACTCTCAACAATAAATCATTATTCACTGCCGTGGAACCGCTCCTTGAATCGAAGCAAGGGAAAGATTATGCCAAATATTAGCTGAGGGCCTCCCTGGCATTGCTTGTCAGCCCGGTTTGCCTTGTGTATTGTGAGGAATATAGTTACAAATACATATTGAGTTGGGGCTGAGCTACATTGGACTCTTGTGGATGACGTCCCACGCTGGATTGGGCTGGCTTATAACCCGATGACGGGACAGCAAACACAACAAAAGGAAAACATACACCTGCCATAATGTCGGCTATTCAGAAGTAGAAAATGACTGAATAAATATATTTGTAAATTAGGATAGTGCCCATAATGCCAACTATTAATACAAATGAAAAATAAAAGAACCAAGAATATAATAAACAAGACACAAATGCCACCTTAGACCAATTCAGGAATGACATTCTCCTCCGTCTTGTCAGTCCCTTCCGTCTCCCGATCACCAATACCGAAATATCTCTCCTTCAAACTCTCAACCCACACCTCCCAACTCTCCACCCGTCCATCACTCAACAAGATCTCACCTCTCCTCAGCTTCCCCGCCATTGGAGGAACCCAGAACCACTCGTGACTCGGATCACAAACAATCACCCGTCGTGCTCGCAAACTTATTACTCCATCTGAATGCTCATGGTTTAATTCACCGACAAGCTCGGCCCGGAGTTTTTTAGCCCCTCGCCCAAGCACCTTCTGTAAAGCCCGTTGGTGATCCTGGGGCAAAATGACATGCTCGAGACAGTCGACACAAAGCACATCCAAACAGTACATACAAACGACAAACTCCGGTTCTCTGCCGATAGTATTGAGACATTGAGCGCAAATTCTAGGGGTGTTGCGTGCGTAGGGCAGAAGCGGTTGTGCCAGCAAGTCACTGTTTCCTGTACCACCTGGACTAGTATTTCCAGAGCTGGTTGTTGCGGCTATAGTGGCAGTCATACTATTTGCCAGTGCAGTCATGCTCAAACTCTCGGTTACAGGCTTCCGCATACTTTGATATAAGGCTCTCGCATTTTCAACATCACCAATTGCCACCAGGGCACGGCAGATATTGTCAAGGGCATAAGGATCATTCTCAGGCTCGCCATCTACCAAGATCGCCAGACTCTCATCGATGATGCTACTAATAAGAACTATAGCAAAGGTAGGCTGACCCGAGATACGATAGATCAGCCCTCTGTACAACATGGCATCATTGACATCCTGACCGATCAAACGTTGAGGCATGTCGCGGTGTTGATGTCTCTGAAGATGGATCTGTAGCTCATCAAGCTCGCGAATCCACCTAGCTGCCTGCTCCGTATTGACACCAGCGGCCACTGCCATCGTTTTGTACACGAGAGCCAAGCTCCGCAGTGACATGAGATGCATGCGGCGAACTAACAAGCTCCCCCGCAGATGGCTGCCGATTCCAAGAATCGCTACATGGATATCTACGGCTTTCTCATATTCTCGAGAGTAGTAGCGAAGCATTCCAAGCGCCAGTCTCAGATAGAGCTCTTTGGCTGGGTCTTGCTGTTTGATAGCCAGCCGCACGGCTTTGTGGAGCGCTTCCGTCAAGAAAGTGACATCCCCACACACACAGGCTGCACGTGGAATTGTCCATTCAGTTAAAGTGCCAAGGGCTGCCTGGTGCACCAAGAAGTCATGGAGACGGGTGTATGTGACCTGCTTATCTCGACCTGTTTGACTGTTCATCCACTTCATCAAGCCCATGATTTCAATATGTTTGTTGTGTTTAGCAAGCACCGAAAGATATGCTGCTTCCGGCTGGAATCTATCCCGTTCGATCGAGTTGTTGATTGCCTTCTTGTAGTACTTTAGCGCTTCGTCTATACGATCAAGCTTTTGGTAGCAGTCGGCAATCTGAAGTTGATTGTTGTATACGCGCCAAGCACTGTACCCAGCATCACGCGAACGAACTGAGAGGTTCCCCTTTTTGTGATAGTCCTCTTCCAGTGTCTCGCACATGAGACTCCGAAGCAAGGCCTTGTCATAGTCTTTGTTGACAAAGTGGCAATACGCTATGCGTCCATATGTCTCAACCATATTACCGTCAGCGGCAAGAGCTTTCTCGTAGTTTTCCATGGCTTCTGTCGTCATCCTAAACACTAAGTATGTACTGCCCACTCTTCGGTACCAGTGTCCGGATCGCGGGATATCAGACGCCCAGTCAAGACTAGTTTGAATTCGTTGTCTTGGGGAAATTTGTGACCAGTTTACATCTGAATCATCCCAAGATTTGCCAGCTTGAATATAGGCAACACTGTGAACAATCTTGAGACACTGTATTGTGGGAACATACTGGTTGAATGCCGGATCCAGCCAAGACAACGCATAAAGACGACCAATCTTTTCCACCAAACCTCCAGGCTTCTTAACAGCTTGTTCGACCCAGCTTCTCGCATTGGGATCAAGTCCCGCGAGTACGTCGGGATCAGACATCCACTCTGTAAGACAAGCCATATTTACATCGGTGAACAGTTTCAGACTTTCTTCCTCTTGCGTCCAGCCAAGGATATACTTCCGTACAGTTAAAAGCTTAACAAGGCCACGCCCAATCATCTTCTTGTCGAGAGCACTAACCGATTCACGACTGACGGCTACTAGGTGTTCTTGCCAGTACCAGGAGGCATACCTCCACAATGCAGCACCACGGACAATAGTCTTCTGTTTGCCTGCTACAGCCACAGTCCTTGGAGCAGTCAAAATCTGTAGACATGTTGTCAAGATGTGAAGAGCTGCCACTCCGGTGTCGAAACCGATGCATGGTTTCCCGTCAGCTGGCTTGGAAATGCATTCGGTATGTTTACGGAAAAACTCAGAGATCGAGGCATGGAAAAAGGTAACATCAGTCTTGTAGATATTGGAGTCAAACTGGAAATTAGGCTGAGCGATGTAATCGGGATTATGGGAGCCTTTTTTCTCTGAGTCGACTGCCAAGTTCGGAGATCGCACTTTGACATCCAGCTGCTTGACCAGATCTGCAGTGGTTAGACCATCTTCGCGAGCAAGTGCAAAGAAGCATGCATATGGGCCACGTAAAGACTCCTCGAGATTAAGTGGTGGAGCCCCAAACCGTAGCTCAAAGGTTGCTATGATCTCACTGAGCTTTAGGATTTCTTGGGCGCAGGTGACCCATATAAGTATCTCATTGAGATCATCAATCTGGTCGGCACTCAAAGTGGTTTGCAGTTTGGAGATAGTTTGGCGAAGCATATCTTCAGCCTGGGGTGGGTATCGTTGGACGCTCTCCAAGATGGAAGTCATGTGTGTGTTATTGTTCATGTCAGATAACATGTACTGAGCTAGGATAAACAGACCCCCAACTTTCTCGCTGATTAGTCCAATGATTTTTTGTTTGGTAGGTTCATCGGCCCGTTTAATGATACGAGACTTCTTGACCTCTTCTGTGATGAACGCCTTAACATCTTTAGCAGCTATGTCTGTAGTGATGACAATTTGACTGAGACTGATGCCGTCAACTTCTTGCAAGGCCGTAATTAGGTCTTGAAGCGTTGGCCGCCCAACCAGAAGCACCTGCAAAGATGCTGAGCATGACGTTAGATCTGGTTGCCCAACCTCCTTGAGAAGTTGTAGCAGCTGCATCATCTCAATTGGCTCTGCCTCATCAATGCCATCAATAATGAGATAGACCTTTCTGCATCGAGGATCATTTGTAATGGGGCACTTCACCAGTTGCATAAATGCACTGGGAACGGTTTTGATGTCGTCACCACTTTGGAGATTTTGCAAGATAGTTTTGCTATAGAAGTCATCGTCTTCCGCCAACTGGTAAGCCATATCCCGAAGAGCTTGATGGACAGACCGAGTTTCGGGTCGGTTATCACGGAAGAAAAAGTATGCAAAAGAGTCAGACATGGCTTCTGCAGATTTCGAGAGACGTTCATTTTCCCATGATATCACTCGAGAGGCAAGATATGACTTTCCGGTACCTGAAAGCGGAAGGATTGGGTTAGTATGCCGAATCAGGCAAACAATAGAAGAGTTGTGACTGTGACATGTGTCACCAGGGATAAGCTTACCTGGATTGCCAGACAACCACAAGAGTTGAGTTTGGCCGGCCACCCACGCCTGGAAAGACGAATCTTGAATAATCCATTCTCCAGTTCCGGGGGTTCGTGTTCGATTCAAAAATCGGTAGTGATCTTCGGAGAAAACGGAGGGTCGTAAGATCTCCTTGATCTTTGTTCGGTTGCTGGATACTGATTGTTCGCGGGTTTCTGTGCGAAACTGGTCCCACTGCTCCTCGATGTGATGCTGCATGGTGATTGCCTTCTTGATCTCGGCCAGAGTTTCTGCCATGACAACACTAGTCTCTCCTTCGACCAGCCGGTTCAACTTGATGATCACACCCTGAACGGGACTACCCCGACCGGCTAGCCTCCGAAAGTAGGCTTTCGCCCGACCGCGGTTGATCTCGACAGCAGCAACAAGCATGACTTCGAAAAGAGCAGCCATGATCTCGATACACTTGGTCCGCAGAGGCGTGGACATCTTCTCTCGGGTATAGAAGTGTAACCTCGTGGTAAAGTCCTGCAATCTCCGAAATAGATCCATAATTTGGTCATATGCCTGACTAACACCTTCGGCAGCGTCCATCAGAATTTTGACGGCAACAAAAATTGTTTGAGATGGTGGAAAAGCTTGCTCGGCGATGCCACTAAATGCCATTCCAATACTTTCGATAGGACGCAGGATTTTGCCGATTATGTCGAATATGTCCCGCTGTTGTTCCCGAAAAGTTCTGAACTTCTCATTTTGTTTCCTTATCACAAGCATGAGATCATTGAGGTTGCATATCGAAGGGTCGTAGAATGTTATTACTTTGTCCTTTCCGACAGCCTGGACATATCGTTTATGTGCATCCACGATCAGTGATGAGAAGAGATCTTCCATCTCCTTCTTATAGGGTGGCGTAGAGCCGTTGAGGACGGCCATTTTGGGCTGATTTAGCAGTTATCTGAGGTCAATGAGGAGTTTCCTGCAACTCGTAATAAAGACAAAGAAATGCACAAGTATATGCGAAAATGATGAGTATGGTGAGATGTAGTTTAGAATCTGTAATCTCATCTGGGAGTGTAAGTGAACCTATATATGAGAGGCACGGTCCCAGGTTGGAAAAGTACCGGCCGACTTCTCAGCACTGAAGCCCTGAATTCCAGTATTGTAGTGCCGATACAAAACTTGCGATTGTAAACGGGGTTATTGTCGCCTTCGCTCACGCTTGACACAATGGGATGAAAGAGCAGCAGGTACAGTCAACACATAGACACTACTGCTCAGGTCTTGCCACACAGATCAATATCTTGGTTTAGGGCCGGAAAAAGACTCCAGGGTTGTAGCAGAGGGGATGTGATGTTTGACTGAGAGGTGTGATAATTACTAGATAATGCATTGCCCAAACCTACTTGTTATGTTGCCTCAGCTTTAGACTATATTGTGAGTTCCGAGTTCATACAAGGCAATGTTATTAGGAAGTGGAATCCAGGTTGCCTAGCGGGTAATGATAGCTCATGTGTTTCCTCAAATACTATAGGTACAAAATCGAGAAGAGTCAGGGTGATATATCGATGATGGTGTCCGGCGGATTCGACGAAAGTTGTGGACGTTCGGCTAATGTCGGTGCGTGTATGGCCAAAGTATAGTAAAGTAAAATGGAGAGAGATCTTGTGTCTGGATGTGCGAGCAACAAGAAAAACTGAAGAGGCCGGAAGTTTCGACTGAGAATGACTAGATGATCACTTAGGGCAGTTGCAATTTTTGTATCCACGCACTTACCTATCGTAACTACAATGTCCTGAGCGTGAAAATGATTTTGTAGATTTAACGGGGAAGGGGAGACAAATGGAGATCGATATTTCCTTGAATGTATAGTTTTGCGCCTTTAATTCACATAAATCAAGCTGCTAGTTAGAGCTATTGTGTAGAATGATATGATATTACAACTAATGAGAGGACCCTTTGCCTCAACTTTGTTGATGTCGGTATGAGGTAGATACATCCCGGTCACTGACCACCTGCAGGGGTCACGAGCGGGTATTTGTTTCAGCCATACCTGTAAAGAAATGTGAATATCACTTGATGGGGTAAATATATATAATTGATCTTGATGAATTTTATAGCCAGGGCTACTTCAGTACATATAAAAATGTGCTGCTATACTTGACGATGCTTTGAGCAAATGTAGTACGACTCTGATGAGTACAGTGCTAAGGTTCTTGGCCTCGAAGAGGGAGTCGCAGAAAATTTGATGAAATGACGTTTCGTATATCATTTTAAACATCATGACATTTTCCAAGGCTATCTCTCCATCTAAATATCTGACTCTATTGTGCGAACAATTAAATAAAGATATGTCATGTCAAAATAAGCATACTGTAACACTTCGTCCCCACATCATGAGCCCGCCGAACTAGACCCATGAGCTAGAAGGTTCTCCACAATTTTGCACACTACCAAGGTCACATTGTCATTATGGAGGGCAGCTTAATCAAGATTACCTTTTAACTGTCATCATGTGGCCCAATAGAGGAAAATAAAAGAAAAAAGTCCATTCCTGAGAACCCTTAGCCGAGGAATAAAATCACAACCTTCAAATTGTCTTCTTGCTCCTGAAAAATGACCCCAATGCTCCCATCAGCTCTGCAAGACCCTTCTCGTGACTATTTGCTGCCATACCACTGCGGATCCACCCCGGCAATTTTTCCTGGATGCGCGGGGTCCCATAGCGCCGATCAACCAGAATGATAGCAGCATAATCATTCTGGTGACGGATAGCACGGCCGATACTCTGGTTGACAGCTCGCATACAGGAGTTTTCGTAAAAGTCGCGGGCCTCTTTCTTCCCTGCAGCCACAGCCTGTTCCTGTGACATTTTGGAGACATTTTTTTTCGGATCTGCAGCGTCACTAACAGTAGGCTTGGTCAGTCGATCGATGGCGGCTGTTTCGATATATTCCATTTTGGCCTTCCAATCAGGAGAGTGTATATTTGGAAACGGCAAACCAACAACAATTACACATCGGCCCAGTTGGTCGGAAAAGTTGATGCCTTCACTCATTTTACCGCCGACTACGCCTAGTAGCATAGCCCCTTTGCCTGCCTTAGTTTTGTTGCTTCCCATGATAGCTTCAGTGTAAGCTTGAAGGATCTCATCACTCGATGACATCTTTGATTCACGGAACACGGGCTTCCTCCCTTGCAGGCGATTCCAGACGGAATTCGGGTCCTTGCCGTCTCCTTGCCAGACTTTGACCACCTCATCCAGATAGCCATAGCTCGGAAAAAAGACTACAACACCGTCGGGAATGATGAAACACATGTTGAGCAGAGAAATACCCAGCTGATTAATCATGTTCTTGTTACTGCGTTGCTGGAAACTAAATTCAAACGGTGCATCACGACCCTTTCCTAGTGTCCAAACACACAGGTTGGAAGATGGAATCACATGCCCACAACTCAATGTCGTGATTTTGGAAGGAGATAATTGGGGGAAGAGATGGGATGTGTAATCATCAAAGGGCGACATGGTTCCACCAGCCAGGATCACAGCCCGAGCAGTAGTGGCGATATCGGAGAACGCTTGGGTTGGCGACAAAAGTAGGTATGACAACTGAATGTCACGATCTTCAGTTCTTGGTTCAAGTTTTTCAAAGAAAATGCGCCCTTCGAAGCTAAGGTTTGTGAGAGAAAGCAGGAAAGAAACCAGTGTCTGTAAAACGGGTTTAGTTTGGACCGGTGCCACTGTATTCTTTCCCTCCAGTTTCGCTTGTTCTGTTTCTACATGCGAGACATAGCCTTCAATCTTGTACGCCAATTTGGATTCCTGGATATACTGGACAAGCTTGTAGAGATTGATTTGATCAGCTCCCTTACGGCTCAGTAGATCTGTCGCACTGACAATTCCGTGCTCAGCCTGTCATCATATTGACCTGTCAGTATTGCCACCACGATATATGAGATCCCTCTCGGGACTTTGTGTCACTTACCTTGCTTCCTTGAGCTTCAGTGAGCCATGATGTCAGGCATTCCATGATACGCCCTACTCGGGCGACTTGTACCCGGTTCTCCGGCTTCAGCTTCTTGCCAAATTTCTTAACGTAAACGCCCAACATCTGACGGCCCCGCCGAAGATCACTGAGCTTGATCAAAGCAGCGTGGACATTGGCAATGGCGTCCATGATATTGTGGGCTTCATCGATAATTACCACATTGCTTTCGATTTTAATCCCTAGAGTATCACGCGCACTCTTTTGTAGCAAGAGCTGATAGGGTAAAGTGACAATTTCGGCTCCGGGAACGGCAGTGCGAGAAGCATAGTAAGGACAAACCGAAAGCTTTTTTCCCAACTTGGCCATATCTTCAATATCTGGCAATGTGGCTAACGCCGTATCGCGAAACTGGTGTGTTTGAGATATTAGCTCTTTTCCAGGCATGAATTGGCATTTGCCACCGGCTTTCCCTTGTGCCATTTCAGCACACCGGTCATTGATCGCCTGGACGGAGGAAAGCCGGAGCACCGAAGAATTGATACAAAGGTTCTTTCGTGATGAAAGAGGGACAAGTTTGACTGGTTCGTCAGACGTTTGTCCCGGTTCATATGATCTCAAGGAACTGGGTAAACTGGATGGGAAGCTCGGACGTCGCAATTCCGAGATAAACTGGCTGAGTTGTGAATGAGTACGAGAAGAATAGAAGATCTACAATGGTCAGCGAAAGTGCCATGGGCTCATGACAAGTTTTGCGCGTACCTTCAAGGGTTCCTCTACAACTTCGTCATCGTCATCCTTGGCGCGAGGCTCTCCAATTCCCAGACTGGCCAGTAAACTACGGGTCTCTTTACTGAGACCAGATAATGGGCCGCTTTCGTCACGACCATCATCGGCTACGTCATCTAACAAGAAACGGCCTTCGTCACCATCACCGTCTCCACTCAAGAGTCTCGTTTCTTCCATCCTCTGTCGTTTTGTTGCGCGCTGCTCCATTTCCTTTTCCTTTTGTCGAATCTTATTCAGCTTTTCTTCTCTTTCCTCCCATTTTGCTGCGAGTTCCTTGCGCTTCTGTGAAAGTAGCTTATCGATGATCCATTCCGGTTCGTCGATGAACTTCTCCTTCATTTGGTTTACTGTCCTGTCGAATTGTGAAGATTTGTGCTGACGCAGCCAGGTCACAGCAGAACAGATGAGAGATAGGGACTTGCCAGTTCCTGTTGGACTCTCGATGATTCCTATCTGGCCATTGCCTTTTTCCAGAACGCCGTATACGGCACGCATAAACTCAAGTTGCACATCATAAGGGGTATACGGATGGTAAAACTTGTCGGATTCATCCTTTGTTTGCATCGTAAGAGGATGTTCTGCTATGATGTAGTTAGAAATTAGAAATGTCAGACAGTCCAGATTTTGTACAAAACTTAAAGAGCCATTCCGTTGGTCTGTAACAGCTCAAACCTAATTGGTAGTCGCTTGTCGCGCCTATTGACACGAAAGGATCATTTGCAATATGACCCAATTTGGTAACACATAAATTCCACAAGCACGAGCTCACGTGGGAGCCCATGTCAGGACAAGCTTGTGGCTTTAGCCCCACTACTGTGGCTGATAAAAATCTTTTGAGATGAGCAAGGATTTGTGTTGACCACGAAATTCGAATTTAGGGCTCACTAGTTTTCTGTGCGGGACCCACAATTAAGACACTCTCGCCACCTAGCCAACGTAGGATGCGATCCAGCAAAAAACACTTCTCTGGTGGATGATTCTGAAATTTCTGTTTTCAATTTCCAAAACATTACCAGTTGTTCAACCAGGAACGACCGTATCACCATGCCTACCAGATTCACCAAGACCCGGAAGCAGTATGTTGCTATTCTCGATACCCCGCAGTCTGCACCAATTCTCCTTTCTTCGATGATTGCGACGACTTCTCAACGACACAATTGGCCACTCTTTTCAGGACTGTTTCTTTGGCTATGACTTTGGAGGAGGGGCGTAATTGAGTTGGGCCATATCGAGACGATCTGAATAATCATCGACGAACTACATTCATTATCATTTGGCGCACACATTTGACATCTACATACCTGGCTATGGAATCAGAGGACTGACATTCAATTACAGCCGGGGTCACGTTTCGGCCGGTAAGGGTCGTATCGGCAAGCACCGGGTATGATTACTTCTATCTTTCTTTCCCCGCATCGGACGTTGCCAGTTTTCTCGAATCACCGACGCTGTCGCCTTTTATCGTATATTTTACACACCTTGACAACGGAATTGATATCGACAATGGTGTCTGTCCAAGCAGCACTTCTACCAGACCAGACATACTGACTGCTCATAAACAGAAACATCCCGGTGGTCGTGGTCTTGCCGGTGGTCAGCACCACCACCGCACCAACATGGACAAGTACCACCCCGGTTACTTCGGTAAGGTCGGTATGCGTTACTTCCACAAGCAGCAGAACAACTTCTGGAAGCCCGTGATCAACATCGACAAGGTACATACCCACCACCGTCCTTCTCTATACACGTATTCCATATACTAACAATTCCAACAGTTATGGTCTCTGGTTCCCCAGGAGACCCGTGATGCCTACATCTCCGGCAAGAAGAAAGACACCGCCCCTGTCCTTGACCTTCTTCCCCTCGGCTACTCCAAGGTTCTGGGCAAGGGCCGCATCCCCGAGATCCCCATGGTTGTCCGCGCGAGATGGGTGAGCAAGCTGGCTGAGGAGAAGATCACTGCTGCCGGCGGTGTTGTTGAGCTTGTTGCGTAAATACCTTACGTTGAAAAGAAAAAAGCGCATTGTTCATTTCTCCTTTTACTCAACAGTAACGACAAACCACCCAAAATAACAAAAAACTGAACATAAAAAACTCAACAACCTCAACTACAGAAAAAAGAGACAAGTATTTAGGGGCGCTTCTGATCTTTGCCCTTGGGGACTTAATATGAATGAATAGACAGAGACTTCCGGGATAGCATTGTCTTGTTGTCAACCGAAATGACACTGTCACCGAGCACCTTTGGGTTCGTTTTTTTTTAAATTTTTTTTCCGAAGAAAATGCGGCGTCTGGATCTGTTTTTTTTCGGCATTCAGAGCCGGTTACCTATAATGTTTTTATAGAACCGGCTCGTTTCATTGGGAGATTTTATGAATATAAAAGGCATCTTTCGCCCGTGATCGTTCAGTCCCCAGGCGCTGTTAAGTACTTATCGATTGTGATATGACATCATATTGAAAGGCAATTATTTCTGTGTCTCGTGTGTACAAGTTGTTGACGTCAGTATTTTTCTAACCCTAGATACCATGAACCCTATTATTTCCCGTTACGTGGGTTTGACAATATATGGACAAACATACTAAAGGACGTGTACAACATTACAATATTACAACATATAAAATATCTTAGGATAAGATTGGTGTGATAGCGACGGATGAAATTTAACCTCAAAGTTACAAATATACCTATGTCTCAACAGTAAGACCCAGGTAACCATTTCCCAAAACGCCGACCCATAAGATAAAAAGCGGATAGCTCTATGCTATTTCCAAAACACTCATATTGTGGTATCATGTATCTTTCCGGCTCCATGATTCATTAATAATCGTCCTCTTTCCCAGGGACCAGGTCAATGGCTTCATCATACTCTTCATGCTGCCTGATTCCCAGACGCAGAAAGGGGTCCTCAAGCGCTTCTTTCGCTGAAATTCTCTTCATAGGATCCAGTGTCATGCAACGTTTGAGGAAGTCAACAGCCATCTGCTCCTCTTCATCAAGAGGCTTACCCTGACCGTCGCTGCCGCCCTCTGTTCTGCAGGTGGACCACAGGATGATCTTCTCAAGGGTGAACCCGTTGAGACCAACCGTCTGAATAGTGGTCTCGAACACGCAACCGTGAAGGAGACCGGCTCTCTTCATCTCACGTTGGCCAAAAATGGTGGCGATTTCAATCATTGCATCAATATCGTCGGATGAGTTGAAGAACGGGAAACGCTTGCTCATAATCGTCAGGAGAATGACACCTGCTGACCAGATGTCTAGTTTGGTGGTCTGCTCGGTACACTTGAATAAGACTTCAGGTGCACGGAAACCACGAGTACCCGCACGGTTTGCTCGCCGAGACGGACGGGTGTCGTGCTTGGGGTAAGCTGCTTGGTGGTGGCCGACATTGGCAGCCAGGATAGCCTCCACTTGCTCACGACGCTTCTCTGGTCTATCATGACACAGACATGACTTGTAATCAATACCCTCTCTCTCCGCCAAACCGAAGTCTACCAGGACACCTTGCTGGCTTTCTGGGTGATACAAAAAATTTGTGGGCTTAATATCACGATGGATGATACCATGATCATGAACGTTCTTGAGCGCAGTAAATAGTGACCGTAGGTAGATGGAGGTGTCAATCATGGTCATGTTACGGAAGTACTCCCGAAAGTCAGCATGTTGGAAGTACGGCAATACTGCCAACACTTGATCGGTGTAACGAAAGGCAGTAATGAGAGGACAGACAGCCTCACAACCACGAAGATCATGTAATAGTTCAAGTTCGTTCAGGATGCGCTGTGGACTACTAGTGACATAGATTTTCTTGATGGCGACGTATTTGGGAGGCCGTTTCCGAATCCGACGGGTGCCATTTACTGGTGGCTCTTCCCATTTGTCTTCTTTTATGAAATCCCAAGAGTTATCGTAAGAATCGTACATGAGATCTTCGGCTTTGTATACCGTTGAGAATGTACCTGTGTGAAAAATGTGCGGTTAGAATGATGTCATACATAAGATGCAGCTCGACAGTGTAGATACAAACCTTCACCAATGCGTTTGATTAACCGGTACTGCTTTGTAATTCCCGGTACAGACTTTTGCAGATTTTCCATGTCCCGGAGAACAGCAGGGTCAGTTTCCGTTTCCTCCTCTTCATCTGATGAGCTTTCTGCTGAATCGTCGTCTTGATCCTCAATGTCTTCCTCCTCCTCCTGGTCTAATTCGTCGAAATCGTCCTCTGGAACATGATGTGATAGGTGGTACATGGTCTGTTGCGGTTGAGAATATTCGGATGGATCTGCCATGGCATACATCTGGGCCACTTTGGGCCTATCATGTAGCGATGTTGCAGCGTTGTTCATTCTCAGCGGACGATGGAAGATTTGATTGTGCAATGGTTATACGGGAAACAATGTAGCTTGAATTAGCAGCGCAAAAAGAAGGTCATGTAGAAGCACTTGATGCTCTTGTCAGTACGTAGGTAGTACAAACAAGTCCAACGCAAATCCAACGCAAATCCAACGCGTGAAGCAGTCTATGGAGAACAAGGTCATAGATTAAGAAAGATATTGAATAGAGCAAGCACAGACTATGAACTGCAGAAGGAAAAGAGCGGGTCGTGCGATGGCCTGGTGATCACGAGTTGTTCTGGTGGGTTGGCACTCTTTTGATGCTAGAGACGTTGTATAAATCATCATAATTTCCTAAATAGCATCGTCGCGTGCCAGTCGCCTCCGAACAGGGCCCCATGGTCTTGCATATTAGGGTTTGGGTTAAAAAGCTGGTGACAACTGACCAGGAGCGCCTCCATACAAATTTGCCAGTTGTCCAATGAAACCATAAACAGAACCGGAGCCCCGTTGCTATAGACAACAATAGGCTTTAGTGTGAATGTTCAAAGTGATAGTTGAAAGCCAGCGACAATACAAGAGCTCCGTAGCTTCCAAGCTAACTTTGTTATTGTTTATACTATAACCCTTAAAGAGACTTACAGGTCCGCGTATGAACTGCCACTCCTTGAATACCTAAATAACCCAGGTTCATCGCTTGTCCCTTGCTCTTCGTCTACTATATTTATGGTCTCAAGCCCCTTGTCGGCTCTATATTGATGATACCCCGCCCCCTCATTCACATTCGAGACATCACACAGCAGTACTGCGCAATCGCATTATAGTTCTGTCAACATGGAGATGGCTACCTTTGATATTAATGAGGCGCTCAAGCATTATATGAGTGACCCATTCTCGGTTCCTACCCCCGAAGCTGACGGACAACTACAAGATTGCGAAAATGACCCTGACTCGATTACCGATGCCATTGTCGGGCCCGTATTAGACCACATCGTCGATGCCGTAGCAGAAAGTCCAGATTCACTTGGTCGCGCAGTCTGCTTTGATTCACTGCAGTTCTTGCTCAAGTAAGTTTGCACAGTAAGACTACACCTTGTAGCAACTCACTCTAACGAGTCTTATAGATTCTCCGGATTCCTCACAGCCAACACCCTCGGCAGAATATTCGATGTGGTAATGTCTGGTCTTTCAGCCGAGGCTGATGCTATACATTCAGATATCGATAGTCAGGATGAGCAGGATGTAATGCAGCACCACAAGCAGATGTTGGAAATGTATGGATTCCTGCTTCAATGGGCTATTACGGCAGTGGAGACTAAGGCCGCCGAGAAAAGCTCTGCGGCCCCCATGCGCTTCGGTCGTGGCAAATCCAAAAAGACTGCGCCAAAGGAGAAGGATGGAAGCTGGAATTCAGAACTTCAACTTCAAACCGCTTTGGACATCATGTGCAAGGTGCTGAAGTTGAAGCTTTCCAAGATCTTGCTTACTACTCCAGAGAGAGATACTTTTATTGGTCTCATGACTCGCCCAGTAGCAACAGTTCTGGAAAGCGAACAGAGAGTAAAGAATACTACAATCAAGATGCATGCGTTTAAAGTGCTTTGCATCGCCATTAAGCATCACGGTCATGGATATGGTAGGCCCAGGCTCATGCAATCTAAGAAGAGCCTCCTTCATACTGACATAACCCCCAAATAGCCGCTCAAATCTCTATTGTGCAAAACCTTACGTACTTTGAGCATCTTTCAGAGCCTATGGCGGAATTTCTCCATATCCTCGCCGAAACCTACGACTATCCTCAACTTGCCGAAGATATTCTTCGTGAACTCAGTAACAAAGAATTCAACACCAATGATACCCGTGGACCAAAGTCAGTATCAACTTTCATTGTCAGACTATCAGAACTCACTCCTCGGATCGTCATCAAGCAAGTTACTATGCTTGCCAAGCAACTCGACAGTGAATCCTACACTCTGCGCTGTGCTCTCATTGAAGTTTGCGGCAACATGATTGCGTATCTCAGTCACCAGGAAGAAAGAGGAGAAAACTACAAAACCCAACTCAATGCCTTTTTTGATGTTTTGGAAGAACGTTTCCTGGATATCAACCCTTACTGCCGTTGCCGTACTATCCAAGTCTACACTAAACTCTGCGAATTAGAACAGAAATTCCCTAAGCGCCGCCAAAAGGCTGCCGAGCTGGCGTGCCGGAGTTTGGAAGACCGTAGTAGTCACGTCCGCAGGAATGCCATCAAGCTTATGGGCACCCTTATCAAGACTCACCCTTTTACAGTCATGCATGGAGCTCGTCTCTCAAGGAAGGAGTGGCAAGGACGTCTTGACAAGGTCAATGAGGAGCTAAATTCCTTGCAACCGCCGGATGATGTTCCAGACATTGAAGGTAACTCTCAACTTCTGAATGAGGCAACAAATGTCGAGGAGCCTAAGAGCATCAACAACATGACCGATGAACAGAAGATTGCCGCTGTTAGAAAGGCACAGCATGCCGCTGCTACGTCAGAAGCTATCGAAAAGCTGACGCTCACCAAGCGCTACTATATCGAGGCCCTGAAGTTCATTGACGTGCTTCATGAGTCGACTGAGACTGTCTGTCAACTGCTTGGTTCTCGGAACAAGAGTGAGGTCATTGAAGCCATGGATTACTTTGAGATTGGTGATGCCTACGATATCGAGCAGAACAAGGTCGGTATCAGGCGTATGTTACGTCTGATCTGGACCAAAGGTAACAGTGATGAGGGTAAGGGTGTCCAGACCCATCTCATTGAATCTTACCGTCGTCTTTTCTTTGAGGCCCCTGATTCTTTCAGTCCAAATGATGCGGCAAATTATATCGCCCGCAACATGATCAGTCTGACCTTTGGCGCGACTCCTGCTGAATTGACATCTTTGGAACAACTGCTCAGCACCATGATGAAGAGCGGTCTCATTCCTGAGGTTGTTATCTCTAAACTTTGGCAGGTGTATGGTGTCCAGAAGCGTGAGATCTCCCGGTCTCAAAGAAGAGGTGCCATCATTGTGCTCGGTATGATTGCCAGCGCTAGTCCAGAGGTTGCCGTTGGTGAAATGGAGACCATGTTGAGGACTGGTCTCGGTTCTCATGGTCGCGCTGACCTTCAGCTTGCCAAGTACACTTGCATTGCTTTGCGTAGAATCAATCCGATGGGTCGGAGTAAGGAGGGGCCGTCTAGCAAGCCTGTCACTTTCTCTCGGTTACCAAATGACCACGGTGTTCTTACCCGTTTGGCTGCCATAACTGAGATTGCCAGTGATAGCAAAGAGTGGTACGGTGTCGCTGAGCAAGCTATCAACGCCATTTATGCCTTGGCTAAACATCCGGATGCTCTCTGCTCGGCCATCATCCGCCGCAAAGCCAGATCTGTCTTTACGGGTCCCGGCTCCAGGCCTACGACTTCTGGAGGTGACACCCAGATGATGGACATTGACAGCACCCAAGACCAGACCCAAAATAGTCAGATGCCTAATCAGAGCCAGTTTGGTACCCGCGATGCGGCCGTTGGCTTATCACAACTTCTTTTCATCGTCGGACATACTGCTGTGAAGCAGATTGTCCATCTGGAGTTGTGCGAACAAGACTTCAAGCGTCGTAAGCAAGAAAGAGAAAAGCAGGCTGCGGAGAGGACGCCCGTCAAAAAAGACGAGCCTGATGATCTCGATCTTATTGGTGGTACCACTGAAGATGACTTCACTGAGGCTATGATCCACATCAGAGAACGCGAACTTCTTTACGGACCCAACAGTTTATTGGCTCTATTTGGCCCCATGGTATTTGAGATCGCAGCTACACCGACCAAGTTTGCCGATAAGGGTTTACAGGAGGCAGCTACTCTGTGCCTTGCCAAGCTCATGTGCGTCAGCTCCGAGTACTGTGAAGCCAACCTGCCTCTTCTAATCACTATCATGGAACGCTCGACCAACCCTACAGTCCGTTCCAACGCCGTCATTGCCCTTGGTGACATGGCAGTCTGCTTCAACCACCTCATCGATGAGAATACCGACTTCCTTTACCGCCGTCTGGCTGATGATGATGTCAGCGTCAAGAGAACTTGTCTCATGACCCTGACCTTCCTGATTCTTGCCGGTCAGGTCAAGGTCAAGGGTCAACTTGGCGAGATGGCTAAATGCCTCGAGGATGAAGATCGCCGCATCGCTGACCTTGCCCGCATGTTCTTTACCGAACTTAGCACCAAAGATAACGCCGTCTACAACCACTTTGTCGACATGTTCTCCCTGCTCAGCGCTGAACCTAATCTTCCCGAGGAAAGCTTCCGTCGCATTGTGCGCTTCCTGCTTGGATTTGTCGAGAAGGATAAGCATGCTAAGCAGCTTGCGGAGAAGCTGGCGGCTAGATTGCCTCGGTGTGAGACGGAAAGACAGTGGAATGATGTTGCTTTTGCTTTGGGTCTCCTCCAGCACAAGAATGAGGAGATCACGAAGTTAGTTACTGAGGGGTTCAAGGTTGTTCAAGCTCCGGCTTGATTGGTGTATTGTAATTAGGTTTGTTTCTTTTATGGGTTTGTAGTCATCTATGTAATGTGTATACCAAGGTATGGGATGGGCGAAGGTCATGTTTTTTGTGCTTATAATACAAAGATTGTAATGAACACATTGAATCAAGTTTTGGGATTTTTCTGGCTTCTGGTGAATGACTTATATTGAATTTGGCAAGAATGCTATCAAGCCGTTTGTTGTCAGGTATAGACTGGATCCTCATCTGGTCGGCACCCCGTATCTTGCCGACCTACTGTTTCTCTGAATCTGTAGTATGTAATACTGTCGCCATCCTGTCGCGACTAATAAAGAAAAAGAAAAAGAAAAGTCAAGTCCCCTCTCCATTTCTTTTCTTTTTCTCTTCTCTTACTTATAGCTCGCCCGAACAAACTCAGGCTCCTTGTGCACACCCACCGGCGCAGCGGCAAAATTGGGCCGCACGTACCGGTCCGAGTTGTACGGGCTCGTCTGGGTGCCGAGGAGGTCTTTTTCGCGCGCTTGGTCGGCATACCAGCGGCGAACAAGGTCGCGGTCTTCTTCAGCTTGGAGGGCGGGCATGATGTACATGCGGGACCAGACTTTTTCGCGGGCGAGTTCACTGTAGTGTGGGGGGAGAAGGAAAGAGATGAAGGTTAGATTTGGGTGGGTTCGGTTGAGTTGGTTGGGCGGGCTGGGGCGGGCTAGAGGACTGGGGGTGAGGAGAGAAAAGGGTGTGTTTTTGGACTTACTTGGCTTCGCGGAGACCGTGGATGAGGCGGTACCAGCCGTAACCCATGATGACGCCGATGCCGAGGAGGATAATGCCAGGTTTGAGGCCACGAGCGGGCAGATTGCGCTGCGATTGTGAGTGAGCATACTGACCCAATTAGGTACAGAGATATCATCAATAGCACTGAAATGTCACAAGTCCTGAAATAAAGATGCTAACTACTCTTTCGTACCTTGTATTGGACGGCGGAGTAACCTCCAGCAGGAGGCATGTCCTGACCGGCCATTATGAGGGAAATTCGTAATAAGGTAAACAAGAGAACAAGATATCTGGGCCAATGGCCTGGATCTGAAATAAGACTCTATATAGTTAAGAAGCAATAGAGCCAAAAACTAGATTGTACTAGAAGTTCTGGAAGCTTGTCATCAGCAATGTCATTAGCTTGAGCATGATAGGCTCCGGGCCCTTAGTGGATCATCACCCGTTGTTGGGATCCCTGCGATTGCTTATGTAAGAGTGCCCGGACCACATGTTAATGTGGAATTGTGGTATCCCTCTTTGTGTGGTAGTAACCCTACTAATAACCTGAGTGTAATGAACCTGTTGGTATACTTGGAGCTGCTTGTTGTGTTTGAGATTTTGATAAGGTGGAAAGTATATACATACCCGGTGGCGAGAATGAGCATACCAAAAAAGCTGGCTCCCTCCAAATCCAAGAATCTTCAGGTAATTTAAGCACTCGGGGATCATTAGTTTTAGCTAAAAATCACATAATTTACTGTCGAATCTTGATGAAAAACAAAATGTCATTGTCCAGATAATTTTGCTATATACATGCACCAGCAATCAGACAGAACCCTATGCTATTTTTCTTTAAAGCAAAAATCATAATATATAGACAGTAACAATACTACAACATCAACAGTTTTACCAGTAATCTTTTCCAAGTAATCTCGGCTTTGCCAACTAACGAGGTCATGTTTTGCTATGTTAACTAAAACCAAACCAACACCACACCTACACATTTGCACTCACATAGTCGCTGGATAAAAGGTCTACCTTGCTAATTGTTACGCGATCCCCGAGGCAAAACAAGCACGGTGACAATGATCATGGTCTTTGAGAGTTTGACACACCATCTCGATACGATGACGGTCAAAAAGCGAACCGAAGCGGACTTGACCCGCCGATCTTTTGTGTCCAAGCAGCCTGAATTACTGTTAGACAAACGTGACAACCAACTACACCATCGGTTCTTGCTCAGCGGTGTGCTATAGTTGACTATATATCTCAGATTATAGAGTCAAGTGGATGCTCTCAGCTTTGATTCTTTATGTTTCGCTATGGGATGTATAGAGAAATGGTATTAAAAAAGTTGACACTTATATAGAGAAAACTGCAGGGATATCCTTAATCACTAGACATCAATGAGTGGAGCTGGATCATAACACAAAAGGGGGTGAGCTCCATAGTAATCTAGCAAAAATATAGTCAATTAATGGATCCTAGGATAACTATCCAAGTCTACTTAAGTCTCTACCATACAATCATGAGTCATCATAGACGGGAATCTCATCCTCAAAATATGAAAGATTGGTCGGCCGTATAAGCGAATCATGATGGCTTATCTATCAATGTATTAGACCAGTGGTGTAGATGATGCATGGACCAGGTGTTCTTAAGAGTCCTAGGGATCATGTCGGAAAGTAGCGGGGGTTACACAAACGTTAACATTACGAGTAAGGATGGGAAACACAATATTGGAGATTCAAAGCTGTCAGCATGACATCACTCCAAGTTTAGTCAAGCATATATTGCGTACATGTATATAAGCTAAAACTTGTTAGTAGTGGCCGTCAAATGGGACCAAGTCAACCTTGGCCACATATATCGTCAACAACATTATGGCTTCACAATTCAGAACATTTACATTTTGGGTTGGGCCAATCTATAAAAGAAATTGGCTGTCTTGCTTTTGTGCCAAGTGCTGCAACTTGTTATTGGGCAGACTTACTTTTTTGCCAAGTACGTGCTTTCTCTCTCTATCTCAATAAAAAAGAAAAAAAAGAGCAGACTTTTGCTTTTTTCTACCCAAGCTGAAGCCTGAATCTTTTTGCTTCTGAATTTGATATTGAGCTTTTATTGCTTTTGTGCTCTAGTGCGGAAGCTGTTTTTAGCTTCTTGATTTCGGGTTGAACTGGTTTCTTGCTTTTGTGCTCTTGTTGCTGAAGCTATTTTTTGCTTCTAGATCTTCTTTATTATTATTATTGTTGAGCCCCCAGTTAACTCTCTTAGATCTGGTCATGCAGGCAAGTTAGTCATCCATTGTTTATTGATCGGTTGTTTTGGATGATCTTCGGGTGAGAATGCCTTATCTTTTTTTACTCTGGGGGTGATAGTCACTCCAAGGAGCAAAAAAAGGAAATCGGTTGGTCGTTGGTCTGCTGTTTGCTGTGTCGTATGGTTAGTTTGTTAGTTTGCCCCCCGCTCCTTTTCCTCTCCCCCTTCCTACCGACCCGGGCAAGAGTGATCGAAGCCCCTGCTCCTAATCACTCTTCGGGCCATTGTCAGGGTCCTCAAGCCACTCGCATCTCAAGAGGAAACTAGCGAATCTAGTCTCGGCTTATCAAGATGCGAACAATGAGGCCAAGGAGAATCCCGGGAAGCAACCAAGTTCCGTGCCAGGTACACCTTGGCCCGACTTAGGCTGTTGTCTATTATCGTGAAGGAGCCATAAGAATAGAAGGCTTGGATAATGAAATTGTAGAAAAAGTAGGTGGGTAGACGATAACAAAGTTTCAGAAATAGTAGGTGAGCGGAAGCTAACAAAGATGTAGAAGAAGTAGGTTAGTGGGGTGTAAGAACAAAGTAGAAATGTGGGAGCTGGGTGTTTTTCTTTTTCTTTTCTCTTCTTTCTTTCTCATCCTTTTAAGTGCCAAATAAATAGCAAACTCGACAATGTGCATGCAGACTCGTCGTGCACAACCGTCTCCACGGCCGGCATCCCGGACGGTAGCAAACATCAGACCGCTTCGGCAGAGGGTAGCGAGGACCACGTTCAAATCCTTCTTCTTCTTCATCAAACTCAATTGAGGGTAGAATGCGCTCAAGAGGCGTCGAACTACGAGAAAAAAAAGGCGACCAACAGCGAGAATCAGGCGAGCCAATCTCACTAGGCAAAGCAACAGAAGAAGCAGAAGTCTGGCGGCTAGGACCGGCGGTAGCAATGGAGATCGTAGGACCAAACATGTTTATATTTCTAATTCTCTCCTGAGCAGATCTCGAGGCCAGAATGTTGGCCAAGGTCTTCTTGCTATTGTGAAAACCAACTTCAGTGCGGATAGAACCAAGAGTGTTAATGTGAATGGGAACACGAGCAGGAGCAGGAACAACGGCAGGAACACTCGGAGTAAGCTTCTTGAACAACAAACGGCTCACCGAACGGGAGCTCAAACGGTCATCACAGCGACGAGGCTCTTCAGGGCTAGCGGCGCGGATCGGAGCTTTGGAGGGAGTATTGTTGTGGTGTTGCTGGACTGGGGTCTCGGGAGTGTTTTTGCGAGGAGTCTCAATGCGGTTGCCACGGCGCGTCGACCAGAACAAAATAGAACCACTAAAGTGAACAGCGGTATCAAGCAAGTTGTGAGCACCATTCCAGATGCTTCCAATGGTAGTCTGGCGTGGAGGAGTAGTCTCGGGAGCAAGAGTAATAGGGCAAGTTTGGGGAGTGGCAACGGGAGTAGCGTTAGGAACAGAAACAGGAGCATCAGTCATTTCAACGTCGCCATCGGCATCAACTTCAGAAGAAACTTCATCATCAACAGAAACACCGAGGGTCTCGGCAGCAACAGCGGTAGCAATAGGAGTCCAGGCAGCTTGCATCAGAGCAATCTAGCTCTCTGGAGACCATCTAGACTCTATTCTAACATCGGCGATCAGGTACCTAGTACCAGAAACAGAAACAGGCGAGCTATTAACGGATTTAAAGGAGCTCGAAGTTTCCATCAGATCAGGGGCGGCGAGGTGTCCGCGGTGGTTGAGGTGCTGTTCTTCGTAAATAGACGGAGGAACTCGAAATGTCCATCGGATCGGGAGCAGCAAAGTGACCACGGTAGCTGAATTGCAGTTCTTCAGAAAATTTAGAAAAAGCCTCGGCAATAGGCTCAGAAACAATCTCAGAGCCAACATCTCCCATCTCAATATCAACGTTAGACTCATTGGTTGGCGTAGGAGACATCCACGAGCTGTTGCCAGAACGGGATTCCGGCACGGTGCTGGATCCATGAAATAGAGTCTCATGGAAGGAATGAAAGAAATCAAAATGCAGGTTCTCCGTCCGAACCAGAACGTTCCAAACATTAAGAAACTCAGGAAGAAACTCAGGAATCTTGGCAGCAATAACATCCATCGTGTTTTTCTTGATCTCGCACGAGCTTCTGCGGAACAAGCCCCGGTAGTTGGGAGTTTCCGATTCATCGTTCTGCCCATGGTAATCCTGGTACTGCTCGCGGGGACTAATGGAAGGTGGAACTCAAGGGAGTATCTCATCGGTTGGGCGACTTCTGAAAAGCTCCTTGTACGAAAGAGGAGTCACCTCGGGGGCGGTGGCGGCGTTAACGGAGGAAGGGTCGCGGTAGACCTTGAACTGTCAGTCGGAAATCAGGTTACGACCTTCAGCGACTCTATTTCCGAGTCTAGCCGAGGCAAGCCACGGGTCATCATCGCCATGGTAAACAACATTAGTTTTGCTCGCGGTTAAAGTGGCGGCAGGCGGGGCGCGGGTTGTTGAGGATCTCGTCAACCGGCTGCAGGATCCGGTCAATGTCCATCATCGGGACATCATTGTCATCACCGGTGTTGCTAGACTCGCTTTGGAAGCTAGGCACAGAGGGAAAGCCGGTATCGTGGCTGGTCTGGATGCTGTCAAAGGGAAACAGACGCAAGGGTATAAGAAACAGGCGGGATCCAACATTAGTTTCTCTGTTCTATCTAAAGCGACTAGAAGTAGAGATCAGTGTATCGGTCATGTCAACGTCCCAGTTGCTGGGAACGCTGGAGTAGAAAGTGCGAGGACCCCGAACGAATCTTTCATACTCAAGTCAGTCACGGGAATTGTGGGGACGGTGCTGAGGGCGTCCCCACAAGCGCTAATGAAGCCATGATAGTTAGCATCGAGATATTGGATAGCCATTGATGTAAGATGGCCTTAAACACAAGTCATCGTGACTCCACGATCTTGGACTCAAGAATGGTCGATAGATAGATAGGTCACGATGACTTGATTGTTCGCCTATGGCAACTGCCCAAAAAATCAGAAACGCAAATATGGGACGAATTATCTTAGGCACTTGCTTGATGATGCCCGTTCTTAATAATCCGGAGTATTTACCAGAAGCTCTTTGGGATAAACCATCGTCAAAGATGAAAAAAGGAGTACGCGGGATCAAAATGTATCAAAATTGCAATATGTGAATCTTTGGAGCATAGTTGAAATAGAAAAGTGTCACTTTGAAGTGCTTGAAACATCTAATGTATTAAAAACAGTGGATTTGACGTCGTTGAACAGAGTTCACAATGATGATGAATGAGGAAGGAATACCAAAATTGCAGGCACGATGAGAAGATGGGCTTAATATCAGGCTCTGTCACTGAATGAACGCCAGATACAGCACTCTGTCCATCTCCCCAGGCGGAGGTCCGGCACCCTCATCCTGTATAACCCACTACAAGCTGCTTCCTAACCCCGCTGTACCTTCTGTATCTACCGAGTCCTCCAGAACGCTGTCCCAACCATGGTCATGCCTGTACCGACGTGTCTCTGTTGTGGACAGCTTCCTAATCTGGACGTATATAATGTCCTAGTCTATAGAAAGTAAGAGCCACTGGAGTTGTACCGCATCTCTTGTAAGTAGCACTATCACGGCCCCTTCTTCTTGAACCGGCCGCGTTTGACGCGTCAGTACCTGATGGCCACTATGATAGAACGTAATCACAGGATTCTTAGGTACTGCCAACATGTCCTCCGAATCCAGAAGGTCCCTATCGGCTCTTTCCTAGACGATGTTACAGTTGATTACAGCCCTGATAGGGGTCAAATCAAGTAAGCATCCACTGTAGTGATCCCAATGGCTGTGATCTATGACTGTTGTGAGGCCTGAAAGACCATTTTGCAGTACCGTAGTGGGCTATAATGATGACTCATTTCAAAATGGATGTATATTGTGCCGGCCGTACCTTCTAAATTGAATCGCAACCATCTACTACTGGTAAATACGGGGTAAGCACAGCGCTGTATATCACGAAATTTGCTATGGACAGAATGCTCGCTGCCCCCCAACACTCTCTCATAATAAATCTCCAACTTAGTCAGGTTGGGCTTTATTCCGGGCAACATTCAGATTGTTATTATCTATGAGCCCCAACATCGATATACACACGCAAAACTACATTGTACACCGAGATCGGGGAGTTAAATTTTTTATTATTGGTAGTAGATCGATAGTATTAATTCGAAAAAAAAGGGTCAATATCGAAAATAATCTAAAAAAAGAAATATCAGGAACTAAACAACTACACACCCTCTCTCAGTGCTCAAAGTTTGCAGATGACACGTCAAGACCTGCGTGTAACAGGATCAGACACATAGCATTACACCTGATTGGTAGTTTTGTTCGCATGTTGTCGGACTCCCTTGTTAGAGTCCGCTTGGTCCCACCTTTAGTACGTATATGGCAAAGCGCCTGTGTTTCTCGAGAAGTCATTAGCTCAAGACCAAGTATGGTATCCTGAACAATAAGCTTGCAGCGATAGTATTTTATTACAAAAATTGATAATTTCGGAGCCATTGGGCTTGTTAAAACCTAGGGTGAGTTTGATGCTAGGCTCCGTGACATTTGTGTATGAGGGTAACTAGAGAACATTTATTCTAGCTGCTTATTGCTGGTATCTACAATCCTTGTGAAGACACTTTGTGTGTTTAACCAAGTCGACATTCTGTTCTAAAGAGAAAAATGTCCGCCCTACAAAACAAAAATCCAAAAAGAAGGTGACCAAGCAGGGACTCGAACCCCGAGCCTTTGCCAAGCTGGAAAACAGCCGGAAGACAACGCGCTACCATTGCGCCACTCAGCCTAATCCCAGCCTAATCCCCCGCTGGTCAAAACGGGAACAATATATATGAAATCAAGCCAAAAATTCCTCCAAGGGTTGATTTTGCGACTAATTCTTGCCATACCCTAGTCTCGAGTTCCATGACATCATATGCTAAAAATCGGGCATGGGCTCGGCAAGCAAGTTGTTAGCAAATTGTCTGGTAAGGGACCTAGTGTTTGTTGCTGTTTGTTTTGTTTGCTTATGAACATGTCGACATTAGAGCTTTTGTTTTTTTGGGGTTATCTGTTCCTTGTCTGAACTAATTGATGGTTAAGACACTTAATACTATCACATCCTATCAATTGCTTTTAGCTGCTTCAAGCGCGACTCAATGCTGAACTTCGAGTCACCGTCCACTGATTGATTGTCCTCTTCATTCCCACATCTGGTAACAATCACACCATCCATTAAAAAATAATTTTAAAAGTCCGGTATCTATTGTCTTCAATGCCCCACCATGCCCGCACTAGCGATGCCGAAAGGCAGTCTCCCCTCTTCCCGGCCGTCATCACCACCCGGTCGCGCTTTTTCGATTGCCTTGTGGCTGCAACATATCCGTTCCGGGGTATTGTGTACTTCTTGAGACACAAGGAACTATGGCCGATTGCCCGCAGTCGGCTGCTTCCGTTGTCACTCTTGTCGACATTTGTTTATTTGATCCTTTTCATGTTTACTTTTCTGCCTCAAGTCGCATTGTTGGCGATTTTCCAAGGCCGAGTGGCATGGGCCAATGCTACGTTCCTGGTTCTCGGTGAAGGTCTTGTTTGCATTCAGGTGAGTGTGGTGGTGGCGTAGAAGTTGTTACTGGGTGTATTATCTAACAATGCCTTAGGCTCTTTTTGAAGGCTTTTTTGTCGATGAATGTTTGGTAGATGTGTGGGATGTAAGTACCAATATTGGCTTAACTTGTGGTATAATACTAACTAATTACTCCAGGCCACCTTTATCGACCACGGTCTAGTTGAAATGATTGGTCATCACCGTGAACTCTACCTTGGAGCGCAGGACTCTGTCAAGATGCTCGGGAAGCCCAAGACTACCGCCATCTTCTTCCCCTTCAGCTTCAAGCAAATATTTGAACTCATCTTCTTCCTTCCTTTCAACTTTATCCCTTACATCGGTATTCCTCTCTTCATCATTATCACCGGATCTCGCCTCGGAAAGCTCTCGCACTACCGTTGGTTCCACCTCCGGGGCATGAGCAGGAAACAGCGTACCGCGGAGCTCCGGGCCAACCTCTGGGAATACACCTGCTTCGGCACTGTTTCAATGGCAATGCAGCTCATTCCTGTGTTGTCGTTTTTCTTTTTGATTACTAGCGCTGCGGGTGCCGCGTTGTGGGCGGCCAGATTGGAAGATAAGAAGTTGGCACAAGAAGATTTACCTGTAGGGAATGAGTCAAGACGTGTGGAGTATGCTATAGTCTAGAGGGGAAGCTTGTTCTCCCAGCCGCTCAGTTCCGATGCCGTGTGGATGAACAGCCAGATGAGTCCTGGCATTTTTAAATAAAGTCACTTGGACAACTCTGGGTATTCTCGACAGTTTTTCTGATTTCATCATTTAGATTTTAATAATGAAAGAGATTTCGCTCTGATACTACGTTGTTGTCCTTATTTTATAAAGCTTAGCTTTTTTATCGACTCTTGTGGGATACGTAAAAAATCCGGGTAACAAATAGTCTTGTTGCGACCCTGAGCATCCTTCGGTACCTGAACTGAAAAATATATCCCTATTAATGGGTTTGATCAATATCACAACGACTATGTGAAAGATCAAATCCATCCATCGAAGAGGATAACCACAAAATTTCCCTCCCCGGTAAACGCAAAGAGGTGGTACACTGGGGCTAGGAACTTTAGGGGCCGGCATCCATCAAACACACCCGAAGAGCGAAATTCCTAACCGAGGTATGTACTTTCAGATTCTGAGTCAAAGGCTGTTAAGGCATTAAAAGTTGATAAATGTGTAGTCGCTTGTCTTAATGTTAGTCATTACTGTAAAGACTCATTGTGTCTGTCGCCATCCTTGCACACAATGTCGAGACCTTACAACTAACCACCCACCTGGTCTACTTAATTAGGAAACGGACTCAACTCCGATTCTTTTAGTCAAGTTTAACATCATGTTGCACTCGCGATTGATGGTTGATGTCGAGAGTAACACTTTGTGATCGATAGACGGGTAAAGATCTATCCGCAGAGAATAAATTATCAGCTATAAACATGTCGACGACCCGCAGTGCTTGTTCTATATAATAAATAGAATTTGGTAGATATATTTACATATGTACATAAAGTATGTGAGTTGTTCAGATTCCCAAGCCTTGCAGCCAATCAATCCCCGTATGCAAAGCCGGTCTGACCAATTCCCGTGCGAGACCTTCCTTTGTCCCCAACCGACGCCCTTGGCTATTTCTCTTGACAAACCCGAGGCTTATTTTGCCATCAGTGTTGGTGTCAGATTTTGGTTCACCATCAAGTGACCATCAGTTGTTAAATATCTGAAAATGACTGATCCAACCGGTCACAGGTTTTTGTTGCGGGACTTGCCCGGAACTTCGTCTAGTTTCCGTTGGTGCGGGACGGACTTTGTAAAGTACACTTCATTTGTCACCTCAATTGTCCTAGTTTCTGGCGTGGTCTTGCCAGAACCTTTGAACCCTAAATCAATTGCAACACACCACAAATGCTGCAACTACATGTTGTATAGAATACATATATATCTACGCGCCTTCAATTCCACGTAAAGTCCGCCAGAATTGAAATAAACACTTATTCACCGACATTTCTGTTGTGACTCTCTTATCTCTGTACTCTCCCTCGGCAAACTTCGATCCCATCAAGCTGCTGTCATATCAATGCCAAATTCACATAATTGAATTAGATCCCTGTCTTAACATATGGGCTCAAGGGCTTCGGCCCGTTCCAAGCTCTACTTCTGTACTTTTGTTGTCTCCAAAAAAGTCATTTTCTCATTCTTATATATACTCCGGGCCCAGTACATGTCTTAGTGAGGTGACGTCAATCTCACTAATACCTCATTACAAGAAATTGTTAATATCCTGCTGACTTTGTTTCCTTTCTACTGCTGCAACTTCCCGGTTGCAAGTCTTAGCAATCTATTTTGACATGACAGATCAATCCGCCGCGACCCCTGGTGGAGAAAAACCAATACGGCCCGCTCGAAATGTCAACACCACACAGTATTCCAGTGATGATGTTGAAAAGGGCCCCAGTAAAAAAATCGGCGATGATTCTGATCCAGTAGATGCATCCAGCGAAAGTCGCCAGTCCGATGAGCATTCGAGGCATCATATGGAGGGGTCAGTGATTGGCCGGGTTTTGAGTCGAGTTATGTCCCGGACGTCGGTCAAGGATCCCGGTCCGCCTCCGGACGGAGGGTTGAAGGCATGGCTTGCCGGTGAGTGATCTATGCCAATGTGCAACAAGAATGTGTATTAATATTCCACAATATAGTACTGGGTGCCCATTTGATCATCATGAACACTTGGTATGTTTGCAAAATTGTGTAATGGCTGATTATTAATTACTAATACATCGTATAGGGGTGTCATTGTCTCCTTTGGTATCTTCCAAACTTACTACACTACAGCTTTGAACAAGGAACGTTCTACAATCTCATGGATCGGCTCACTCCAAGTCTTCCTCCTTTTTTTCGTCGGAACCTTTGCCGGCCGTGTCGCTGACGCCGGCTACTACTGCCACCTTCTCGTCGCCGGCACCATCTTCCAAATGGTCGGCGTCTTCACTGCCTCCGCAGCCACTACCTACTGGCAGCTACTTCTTGCTCAAGGCATCTGCTTTGGTCTTGGCAATGGCTGTCTCTTCTGTCCCACTGTGGCTACAGTCAGTACCTACTTTAGCTCTCATCGAGTCTTGGCTGTTGGTATTGCTGCTTGTGGTACTGCTACCGGTGGATTGGTTTTCCCCGGTATCGCCAGAGTGATGCTACCCCGGAATGGGTTTCCTTGGACTATGAGAACTATGGGCTTTGTCCAATTGGCAACTCTAGTGGCTGCATTCTTCCTAATCAAGCCTCGTATCCCTCCTCGCCGCACTGGAAAATTGGTAGAATGGGGCGCTTTCGAGGAATTGGATTACACCTTCTATGCCGTCGGTAACTTCTTTGTATGTTCCTTCCCTTTTGTTGCTCATTTTGGCTTTTTCCAATACTAACACGAGTCAGTGCTTCCTCGGCCTGTACTTTGCCTTTTACTACTTGGCTTCATTCAGCCGCGAAAACATTAGTCCCGTTCTATCTTATGAGAATTCACTTAACCTTCTCATGATTCTCAATGGTATTGGTGTCATTGGTAGAGTTGGCCCCAACTACATCACAGAGCATGTGGGCTTACTAAACACTTACATTCCGGTCACCTTTGGCACCGGTGCTCTTATGCTATTCTGGATGCTGGTCAAGGATGACCATGGTATCTACGGCTGGTCCTGCATCTATGGTATCTTTGCCGGTGGCATCCAGAGTTTATTCCCCGCCGGTCTCAGCACCTTAACGACTGATCTTCAGAAACAAGGAACCCGCATGGGCATGACGTTTACTATTGTCAGTTTTGCTGTTCTCGCGGGCCCTCCGATCGAAGGTGCTCTGATCTCTGCTATGGATGGGAAGTACTATGGAGCCCAAGCATTTGCTGGTGGGTGTACATTAGTTGGAGGATTGTTCATCACAGCGGCCCGGATGGTAAAGGCCCGTCGTGTTCAAAAGCCTGGTGAGAGTATATGGAATGTGAAGGCGTAGAAACGCAACACCACAATAATTTAACAGAGATATACCCAAATGACACATATAGAAATTTCCTATTGATTACACAGTTATCTTATATTCACTGCTTATTCCCTTCATGGGGTATGCCATCACCTCGGACACTAATAGTAGCAGTACCCCGCGTAATTGGTGTAGTGGTAACATTAATCGTTGCCATGTGGTAATGATTTCGATTAGCCCTGGGTTTGATTCCCAGATTACGCAACCAATATTTGTGTTATCAGTGGTGTTTGCTTCCCTTCTGGGAAACTTGTAGTGGCATTCAGGTCTCACTCACAACTGTGTCACGATAGAATACCTTTCTTTTTTGCCGCACCACCAAGACATACACAAGTGTATACGCAATATGTAGTAGTCCATTTAGGTTGGAGACCAAACAAAAAAAAAGACTCGGCTCATCGTCCACAAAGCCAAAAATGATGGCTGCGTAATCTGGGAATCGAACCCAGGGCTAATCGAAATCATTACCACATGGCAACGATTAATGTTACCACTACACCAATTACGCTGATGAGTTTGTGCTAGGACGCCCCGCTGTTATCATCATATGTACATTTGAAACAATATAATGTAAAGCTGCGTCACGATTCATGCTGGAACATTATTGGAGAACATTAAGGCTATCATATCCATTCATTTGATATCTATCTGCCACATAAATAAGCCGAATTCTTTTTTGAATCCATTAATCCGTTGTTATTTAAAAGAACCAATCCTCCACAGCCTGTGTAAACTGAACGGGGTCTTGCATTGGGGCAAAGTGAGAAACATTCGTCAGGATCTTAAGAGTACTACCCGGAATGAAGCTGTGCAAGATCTCGGGCACATCTAAATTCACAGCCTCTTCATACTCGCCCCCAACAATCATCAAACGAGACCCATCAATGTTGGCCAGATCGCCCGTCTTCCACTGAGGCAGAGTACTCTCCATGGTGCCAACCTTGGTGGCAAAGGAAGTGAAGCTAGCCGTCGGCTGGAGCTCCCCGTACTCCTGGCGGCATCGGGCGACAAACTCCTGGAAGATGGCAGTGTCGCTAAAGGTAGCATTGGTCTGCTCGGGGAGGGCACTGGCGCCGTAGAGAAAAGCTTTCTGGATTGGCGCAGCGGTGGTGCTGTTGATCAGGGCCTGGAGGGTGGTGATGCCTCCGTCTGACCAACCGATGACGTTGTAATTAGGGACCTTGAGGACGTTCAGAAGATCGTAGATGTCTTTAGCCATTTGCTCGTAGGTGAAAGTGTCGTCGGCATTAAAAGTGGAACGCCCGTGGCCACGGCGGTCCACGGCAATGACATAGTGGCCAGCGTTGACGAGGCGAGTAATGACGCTGCCAAAGTAGGCAGAGTAGCCCAGACCGCCGTGGTCGAGGACGAGCGGGATACTGCTGGCGTCCTCGTTGTATTTTTGGGCCCACATTTCGATGCCGTTGATAGAATAGGTTGTGTTGCTGATGGGGGCGGGCAGATCGGGGGTGGGAGGGAGGGTCAGCCAGATTGGAGTGGTGGCACGAATGGCCATGCCAGCGGTGAAGGAGGCCGCGGCAAGGGACAGAAGAAGCGATGAACCGAGCATTGTGGTGGTTTTTTCTTTTGGATAACGAATGGAAATTATATGGGGTATACAATGTATGTATGTGGTTGGATCAGTAATGACTGGAACGGCTAAAAGAGTAAAATCCAATAACACACGAAGCGGTGGTAGTGAAATGGAAAGACCGAGATCTTTATCGTCTGGGAAGGGCTACAGGTGGTTTTATATACTTTGAAATGGACTATTCCTTGAATTATACCATGTAGTTGAGATTACCTTAATCGTCTCACATCAGGTAAACCGGGTTTCTGGTAAAGTCCGGTCCTGAAGGATCATGTATAATCCCACATCACGGACCTCTACCCCGGCCCATGAACCACATTTCTCACCCAATATAATTGTTGTTTTACCATTATTCTGTTGATATTTTATCATATGTATGTTTCTTGGCCCAATGTTTCCCCTCCTGAATATTCCTAGATATTCTCCGTTTCCATTCTCATGTGTGATATCTTGCAAATGTCCGATTTTCTTCATGTACTTATTCTTCCGGTTGGATCAAGAGAAATCCCCGGTCCGGAAATATGATTTATTCCAGATTTCGACGGTCATTGGCATGGTTTCGGTGGTCATCAGGATCACACAAACTCACATCACCCAGAATTGCCTGCTCTCTTTTAGTTTTTCTTTTGTCTAATGACAGTCAAATCTTAAGCTAACCTTCCATCAGTGAAGTGAGAAATACAAAAGAATGAAGTTCCAGAAGTTGCCCGGTGTGTGTTTGAGATTCGTTCGATCTGAGATGCATGGACCAGTTGACGAAAGGTACGGAACATAATTCTTGATCTAAGTACCCAGTAGCCATTTCGATATTATAGATAGAAGCTAAGCTACATAAATTCAAGTGGTTCTGGGCATCATGCTTCTATATAGTGGTTTAGCTTGATTCAGCTCCAAAGTCAAAAGTCAATACTGGAGGCGGAGGGAATTGAACTTGTCTTATAGACAAAGATTAAAAAATCTTATAAAAATATGATCTGAGGCGGACTTGAACCGCCGACCTTTTGTGCCCAAGTAACTCGAGTTACTGTTAGACAAACGTGATAACCAGCTACACCATCAGACCTAAGTTGGCCGGTCTCAATGTTATGGAGAATCTTCAACTTATCCTACCATGTGCCAACAGAACAGTTGTGACCTCCAACCCTAACAACATCCTTCAATTAGTTATTTTTATAACTGATATCATATCAAAATAGAGTTAGTAGGAGTATGAGCAAGATATGAGAATGCAGATCAACTTCGTCTCGTTACAACGAACGGTATAACATTGATATCCCACTTAAAAGCGGTCCCGTCAAAGTCAAAGTATTAGCGGCAGATCGTACCCTGTTGTTCAGAGGATGTGGCTGTTTGGGGCACAGCAACTGGAGACAAAAATAGCAGATAGGCTATGAGCATAGCCCATCTGGTCAAAAAAACAAAATGGCCCTGATCAAAAATCCCCAATATCATCAATCAGTTTTCTGGCGTCAAATCACCACTAACTGAGCGTCAAAAACTTGGACTTTGTATAACCGTAGGCTCACAAGATATTTTTATCTTTCTCATGGGAGCCAAAGATTCGGTGAGTTATGATGTTAAATAACATAAACAGAGCTTATACATATTCTACTATGGGGCTGTTTTTTGTGGTTGACAAGTTGACGTTTTACGAAATTGTTACTTTCATACGGACATCGCAGCACTAATAAATGCACTATACGCCAGCAGCAACATGTTACTACAGGCGGGGCAACCCCGAATTTGGTTGATGTCACTAGTGGAATTGCAATATCGTTTCTTATGCCAGTGGTGTACCAGGGGGATTTTACTTGTGATTGTGGCGGGGCAAGCAAGACAATCAAAACCGAAGGCAGCAGCAGTAGATGATGGATTAAGAATTGATAGATGTCTATTGAAGAGAAATGACGTGAAGAATAAAGTACATACATAGCAGAAGATCAATGCTCGGACTTGAGTGGTTGCGACGACTCGGTTTCTATTCTGTTATACGAACCTTCAGATCACCATTTGAGAAACAGGCGTTATCATTACCAACCCACGGATTGGAAACACGTGCGTGCCGCATAGTTGTATCTGCTCTACGGCGCATATGGACGGAGTTGTTCGCTCCTTTACTAGGCTGCACCTATTGTTAATATTTTATGTCAGTTGACGGCTCTTTAGTCTTTGTGATTCTTGTGACTTGTTTTTATGCGAACTCCTCCTTTCTAAATCCCTCAGTGTCTTCTTCTTTTCCATCTTTAATCGAATACATAGAATCCATCATTGTCTCGTTTCAGTTCTTGTTCAAAAAACTCGATTTTAATTTTCATCATATAATCGCACATATTGCATTTGAATATATTTCAACGAAATAGCTAATGTAAGAATTGCTCTACCTCGCCCTCATTCGGATTCGGCTTCTCTGGAATTCTTTTCCTGCCCTCTCCTGCAGCTGTGTCATGGCTCTGCACTTTGAACATCATCCTCGAGAGGAGGAGGCCCCGTTTGCCACCCCGCTTCTTTCAACTCTCGACCCGGCTTTGTCGATGCAAACAAAAAAAAGATCCAACTACATAAATCAATTAAATAAATATAAAGTGACACTAAATGCAGGTGGCTCTTGTTCTAGGATTTAGCGCAGCTTTGGCATCTTTCGAGCCCCCGAGCTAACTTTTGAATTTCCTAAAGGGAGCTTTTGTTGCTCTCAACCTCAAACTGTGAAACCTGCAATAAAGCTGCCGACTTGCCTGTTGGTGAACTGCTACAGGTTGTTCACCTGTCGAAAGCTGCCTGCATCTCATCATTTAATATCACCAATAGCCATCTATATACATCACCAGTATCTCTTGCATCATCGATTGAGTTTTTTTTTCTTGTTAACAACTACACCTCCCCGAACCTCTGTCACTCGACCACAACTACACAACCTGAAATCATCTTTATCGCATCGCTGCTTTGGGACTGCAGAATTGAAACTTCTCGACATCTGGATTTCCCTCCCGCTTCAGTCTCGTACTTCGCATTCGCTGCCCCTGCTTTCCCGCGCTCGTACTGATCCAAACAACATTGTGACATACACCCTATCCAAACACACAAACACAACAGCCAGTCCTTGTATCATTTGGCTCACATCCAATTTATATAGTCAGGAACCATTCACTATGGCTCACTACAATCAGGGTGGTGACTATCAACAGAACTGTGAGTATAACTTCTCGGGTCGGCCCCTGGGGGATTTTGCCGACGTAGTCTTGCCGTGTGTAGTTCTGTGATGCCGTGTACCAAGTGGCAATCGATATTGAAGATTCCTTCCTGTTCTCCTAAAAACGCTGTCTGGTCAGGGTTGGCGTCAGTGACATCAGTGAGGGGAAGTCTTCTGCAGCTGCCATCGGTTTCAATGACGCTATACATAGAATCAGATCATCTTTGTGAGACCACTAAATCGGCAGCTTTAGCAGTACGCTTCGGAACCAGTCTGTCCCATTCGCCATTGCGCCGACTAAGATGGCACTTCTGGTGCATATATACATACGGCCGGCACATCATGTACTGCATATGCGCATCTATCTCAATACAGAGATCTAGCAGTATCCCTATAAACTGTCACCTATGCACGTTTGAATTTTGAACGAATATCTGGCTGACTGCAGACCCTTCTTCGCACGGCATTTATAGACCCCCCCAACAATGGTGGAGGCGGTGGCCCGTCTTTGGGAGCCACATTTGTCCCCGGAGGATTTGACGACTACTATATGCCTCCTGAGGTTGTTGCCCCTGCACCGCAAAGGTTCGTAGTTTCGCTTGTCTGGCGCAAAGCAGCAATTATCCCACAAGCATAAATAATGGTTGAATTAGGCGATTCACATTGACACTAACACAACTAACGCCGCTGGCTACCTACAGGGTTATGGCCGAAGTCCCTCAGAACATGCAGAATGATCTGCAGCGTATGGAGCTCGAAGCTGGCGGTATATCAACGCCTGCGTCGCCCCCGATTTCTGGTCCTGGAGCTGCCTCTTACCAGTCCATGTCCAGTCTCGGTGCTCTGCCGCACCCTTCACAACAACTTTCTCATCGACCGACCATGACTTCCAAGGATCTGCCGTCCTTTTCGCCCTTCCCGAAAGTCAAGGGCGACAATGTGCCTCCTAGCGACGACGAACTTGAGGGCATCCTTTGGAGCCAGAAGGACGCTGTCCTGAACTCCCAGGACATCCAACACCAGATCGACTGGTCCAAAAGTGTTCTGGCCTGGGTTGATGCCTCTGCCTCTGCCGCCAAGCGAGAGCCCCTCGACCCCATCCGCTCCTCAACTCCCCGCATCGAACACGAACTTCGCAACGCCGCTGTCAACATAATCAACTACCTTGCTGACCAGGGCCATCCCGAAGGCCTCTTCATCCGCGCAAAATGGTACGAGTTTGGCAAGTTTGGCATGCGCCTTGACAAGCGCGAGGCCTTCAATATCTATTGGCAAGCTGCCGAGCTGGGCTTTGTACGCTCCGAGTACAGAATGGGCATGTTCTACGAGAATTCTATGGATATGCCCAAGGCGATTGAGCACTACCAGCGCGGCACGGCTGCCGGTGACTCTGCCTCCCTATACCGCATGGGTATGATGGCTCTTCTGGGTCAGCACAGCCAAGTCATGAACTATCAGCGGGGCATTGACCTGGTCAACCAGGCCGCCGATACCGCCGACGAAGATGCGCCCCAGGGTGCTTACGTCTTTGGCATGCTCATTGCGCGAGAGCTGCCCGATATCAACCTTCCGGAAAGTCTGCTTCCCATGGATTTCGGGCGGGCCAAGTGGTACATTGAGCGCGCCGCCGTTCTGGGATTCGCCAAGGCTCAGCTCAAGATGGGCCAGGCCTTTGAGCTATGCCAGATGGGCTGCGACTTCAATCCGTCCTTGTCGCTACACTACTATGCGCTTGCCGCCAAGCAAAACATGCCCGAGGCTTGCCTGGGTGTCTCGCGTTGGTTCCTGTTTGGTTACGAAGGGTTCTTTGCCAAGAATGAAAAGCTTGCTTACAAGTATGCGCTGGAAGCTGCGAACGCTAAACTATCAACAGGTCAGTTTGCCGTGGGTTACTATAACGAGATTGGTATCCACGTTCCCAAGGATGTGCGGGAAGCCCGGAAATGGTACGAACTGGCGGCTGAGAACGGTAATAAGGATGCCATTGGCCGTCTTGATTCACTGAGTCAGGAGAAGACCCTGACTAAGAAGGACCACGAAACTGTTGCTTTGAGTCGCATCAAGTCCCAGCACGGTTCTATGCGTGGCAAGAGACCTGAACGCCTCAAGCAGACCAGCGCCACCATGCCCTCGGTCGCCGAAGATACCAGAGTCATGGCCGGCACTCCTCAGCAAGACATTATCACTATGCCGGATCCTTCCAGAGTAAACTTTAACGACAACCGGCCTCCGGCCTTCACTGTCAACCTACAGGGCCAGGGAGGCCCCATGGGTGCTACTACACCATACCCTGAAGATGATGTCTACAACCCCAATCAGCGTGGTCCGGTTGCGGATCAGCAGTCTAGTGCGTTTGGCATCCGACCCCAGAATGTCAGCCCTAGCCCAATGGGACCCAATAGTAGACCGATGCCCGGCAGTCCCAATCCTCAGATGCAGATGGGTCGTGGCGGCCCTCGGCCCAGTCCCAATGGACCCATGATGGGCGGACCTGGCCTTGCGCCTCAACAGGGCGCCATGCGCCCACAAAGCACTGGGCCTCCCATGGGCATGAACGGCCAATACCCTCCTCAGCGTTCCATGAGTGCCCAGCCTTCCAACCAGTATGGCCCGGGCCCTGGAAACATGAACCAGAGGCCTATGATGAATGCCAACCCGGGTTACGCCGGACCGGGTCCTCGAAGCCCCCATCCCCAAGACAACCTCAATGGCCCGCATCCCCCTAATGGAAACATGGGTCCCCGCATGGCTGGTGCCGCCAGCCCTGGTGGCCCTGGTGGTCCTCGTCCGGGCTCCGCTGCTCCCATGGGACAAGGCAGAGGAGCTGGCATGACTGGGCCTGGCCCCAACGGACCCAGTGGCTACATGGATCACCCGGGACGTGTAGGCAGCGCGCCTCCCGCGCAGCAACAACGGCCAGGTCCCGGTACTCCTCAGCCTATGAATACTGCTGGCAGACGACCCTCTCCTGCGCAGACGCCCACGCAGCAGATGGCACCGCAGCCTGCTTCTCAGCTTACTCCGCCTAAGGCGAAACCCTCGTCGGCGCAGCCGCCTAAGGGTCCGGCGACATTTGAGGAAATGGGTATTCCCCAAGTCAAGAGTAATGGTGACTGTGTGAGTGCAAGATTCTTCAGACATGCTTTGTATGCTTCATGTGCTAACAATGCTGCCCCAACAGGTTATGATGTAAGAAGTATATACCCGGTTGTTTCTTCATATTTTGCTTGCATGTTGTCCTGGTTCTTGGGTTGCGTTGGGGTGTTGTTATTTGGATATATTTACTACGCCCGTGGTATATATGTGTGTATGTATCGTTGCATGGCAGTCCTTTTCTTTATTTTAGAGGCTGATAGATATATGGCGGATAATATAATGATTGGCGTATTTTGGTGCATTTCTTTGAACTTTTCACTTGGTTTAGATTCGTCACTGGGATTGAATATATGAGATTTATATGTAGATAGACACTGTTGCTTCGTGTTGAATATTGTTTGGTCAAGTCGAGGTTTGAATGGTCGTTCATCAGGTTTAATCATCAGAGTATCGGATCGGATCGACTCGATGGTGCCTGACGGACGGGCGGATGAGATGGCGAAGTGTCAAAGAGAGCCAATCTACAGGGTTGACCCCAATTTTTGCTATCTGCCAAGCACTTTTTTTTTTACAGTTGGAAAGTGGTCCAAAGTTAGATGCAACCTATGCTGGATGATGTGGTGATGACTTGGTGGTGGGTGGGACAGAGGAACAGAAGATGTGGTTTTTGAAGACATCTCGGCCGACGGGGGGGAGTGGAGGACTGAAAGGGGAGAGAGAAGGACAAGGACAGGATGTTGTTCTTAGTTGTGGTTGTGTGGGAGGGTGTAGGTAAGAATTCGATTAAATTGTGGCGTTTTCGGAGTGTATGGCTGGTATGTGGGGTGGAGAGGTAAGGGAGAGAGCGAGATTAGTGAATAGTGGAAAGTGAATGGAAGCTATCTTGAGCTTCTTTAGAAGTTCCATTAAGGCCAGCAACAGCATGCAGAGTCCTGGGCTTTTTTCTTTTCTTTTCTACTATCTCTCTCGTTTAAAAACGACCGGAGGGAGCGGACAATGACTTATGATTGGTAATTGGCGGGCGGGGCGTGGTGTGGGTTTACTTAGTGAGGATGGGGATGTGGGTGGGATAGTTTGCCAACGCATACATATGCGAAAGTGGTTGGATACATGAGGGGGGGGAGGGGGGGGCACGCATTTAGATGTCCTTAATAGATAGATAGATATGTACGTGGGGAGGGAGGCATAGAGACATTGAGAGAGGGGGAATTAGCCGCAACTTCTCGAATGGCCTCGCTGATGATGGGTTATTAAGATTTATCATCGGGATGCAAGTAGTGGTGGTAATCTGTCGGAAGATGTTGGCTGGCTGGTTGGTTGGTTGATGACGTGAATATGTATGAGGTTTAGGAAAATGGCCGCGGCCGGTCGGTCGGGCGGTCGGCCCGGGTAGGGGCGGGGGCTATTCGGCCTTGGTCTGGACCAGCGTTGAGCTTACGGGGTCATTAATATAGGTCCGATGATATCAGCCTTTTTTTTCCTTTCACTTGCTTGTTCATATCAAGCAAGCGAAGCCCAACGTTCTCGAACACAAATGATCCCACATTAAAACATTAGTGCTTGTCAACGTGCACATTTTTCTTCATGCAGACAGGTGCTTCATCCACCACATGTTCCGCATTCCAACAATAGCAATAACAACTGTAATCACATATACATACGTACTGCATACATACATCCATACACTTACAGCTCGCCAACTGACTCGTCGCCTAAAAAAAACACGTTACCTCTTTATGCGCAACACATTTGTTTTGATCCCTCTCCTTCTCTCTTTTTACCAGTCTCTCTTTCTATCGGGGCTGATCAATCAGCTAACTCACCCAACCCACATCATACATATGTACATACATACATGTATCCAAGTATTTATCTTTAGTTCCTACAGCTCTCTCCATAGCCTGCCTCATTTGAGAGTTGCCATGCCCGTACGTAAGCAAGCCGGTGGTGGATTCCTCTCAAGCAAGGCCAAGTTCAATGACATGCGTCTCGCAACGGAACTACATATTAGTTATCGGGATAGACTTCCCTGTCAGCTACGCTGTTTTTTTCTTTTCTAGCAATTCATGTATGCATGTACGGTATATGCCGGTTCGTCCATGTGTGCCGGTGACGCGTTTTCTCCTTTTCATGTCAGTTGGGGGGCTTCTTTTGCTTTGGGATCAATGTTCCTCGCGTGAATTATGTATGCGATTGGGAATGAAATGTACTTTAAAGGCAAAAAACAAGAAAAGAAAAATGCAAAATACAAGTACATATATAATGTGCAACTGCATGGTAGCATTTAGTCTAGAAGCCTAGAATCCTGCCTCGTCTCCACTGCGTCTGAAAAATCTCAATTTCCATAATCGTATATACAACGAGATGCAAAATCTAGGTTTTGAACAGTTCACATTGTGAATATTTGGGAATATCTAGTCCAACTTCATGCTGGAGACGCTGATGTCATCAATTTCCTCGACAGACATCTGAGCTCACATTGGCCCCACTTGTCAAACGGAGCCAGCAGTCCACTTGGCTGCCGGGTCATGCTGTCTTGACGAAAATAGAAGGGCCTAGCGGATTGTCAAGCAAGTCATTAAGACGCCGAGATAACGATAAATGTATATTTGCCAGTATTAAGTTTATGTTGTTCTTTTTTTTTTTTTTGTTGTTGCATTGGTGGTATCAAAAATGGATTTGTACTTCTTCAAACCGCCAATATACGAATTATCGTGCCTCCAAGGTGGAGACATGATGGTTTGATCGCATAAGCTGCTGTGCTACTCCATGTGCAAGGTATTATCTCCAGATTTCAAAGCATCTCTACCTCATCTCATGATTAGGCTTTTCACGAGAAAAGAGCTTTCTCTATGCTGTACAATGACAATGACAGTTTTCCAAGTGTAAGGTTCATACTCGCCACAGCTGGACTTCCTCACACTTGACAACAAACTCCAAACTTTGCCACTTGACCCCACCACCATCGTTGACATCACCGATACAGAAATCAAAAATTAAGCACCAATGTACATACCTTCTCGCCCTATCCAAAGTGCATTCACAATCAATCAACCCCAATTCCAATTATCGTGACCCGTATCTGAAAACACCCACGCAACAGGAAACGAGCATGTGATTAATCTCTTCAGTTCACCAGCCTTGTGTGTATATACCCATTGACAAACTTTACCGTGTTTATCCTCCATACAAAGGTAAAGCAAATCATGACCGGGAATGATGATCAGAACTCTCTTTTGCAGAACTCCTCAATGTGTACCTATTGGGCATAGAGCTTTCTTTAGGCCGTCCTGCATATGCACTGGTACGCAAGCACAGTACATTTGTCATGCTCTCCCCCATTCCCATAAAACTTGACGCAGCTGAACGACTTTGCGATAGGAAAATCCCCGTCAGTCCATGGCTATTTAGTTGGGAAAATATAACTGGTCGATATTCCAATGCTTTTTCTTCATCATGATTTGCTGGTAAATGGGACACAGAGGAGGAGCAGGGAAGACGTGATGCATACCGTCCGGCGGTCAAGACTCGTAACCTTGCTCAAGAATGCAGATACCCCACGCCGACGGATCATGGAAGAGATGCGCCAAGTTTTGGTCGGTTGGGCGTCTATGATGTCTTCCATCTTCAAACCCCTTCCCCCTCCCCCTCCCCCAATTTGAACACCCCCCAGTCTCACGGGTGCATGCGGTGCAGTGGGACGTAATACTGGTCGATTTGGGAGGTTTGACAACACAACGACAACAAGACACTTCTTCTAGGGCAGGGCTAATTGTTTAATCATGGTGAGGACAGCTGTGATGGGGAGAAAACATTACGATAGTTGACAAGCAGACGGAGAGGTTGGTTAGTATGCGTTGGCAGAAGAACCCTTGTATATATTAGCCTACATGTGACCTTATTCCATGCCAGCTCGATAATATGGGCCATGAGATGTGTTCTGCTAGGCCAATTAAGGAGCAACATATCGGGTTTCTAGCGTCAGCTTTACATTGTTAGTAGCCGAGTAGACACCGGTGGACATTGCGAGGGCTTTTGTGAGATGTGATGGCAGACCGAAAAAGGCGATCCTCCATATGACCCAGGGACGGCCGACATCTTGATGGTCTTCAGTCTGCGTTGTCTCGGTCTGGTCCAATCTAGTCAATAACGGCGTAGGGGCACATGGAAAGAGGGGTGGGAAAGTCGTGCTGGCGGGCGATATTGCTTTGGCGAGAGACTGGCGATGAATGAGGATGAGATTCACCCGAAAAAAAAAGGATGGGCAAGATTTATCAGCGCCCAAAATGCAGAGTGTTGGCTGTAGAGCAAGGAAAATTGACGATAACGATGACGATAGCCATCGAGTTGTGTACATACAATCGACATATGATATATACGTCTTCGCTATGCTCAGCGACTAACAGCTTCACAGTACCTGTGTCAAAGTGTAATGAGCTACAACATCATCACGTTAAGTTATTTTTGAGAGCTCGAGTGTCACAAACCAGATGTCGTCATCTTTGTTATGCCACAAGCCCTAGCTTAATGAGCCCCACCAAAGCTGCGGACCTGCTGTTCTTTCACACGTTCCTTTCACATGACCCTGATCACAGCGCCGTCCGTATAAAAATGAATTGAGCGAATCATGGAATATTGATAGAATGAATGATTATATAGTATGGAAAGGTTAACCACCAAGATGACTGATCCGGCAATTATCTATTTTAAATCACCTTTACCATGCCTCTTTTGGGAAACAGGATCTAATAAATCCACTGCTCTCTTGTCGATACACCTCTTCCTTCATTCTTGCCCGCTCTGGTGGCTCTGAAGTGGATCCTTCTGGCCGCCGTTGAGGCCTAAAAAGCCATTTGTTGTAGCCCAAAGCAGTAATTGCATCTCAACGTTCTATCCAGGTCTCCTCGTGCCTGACATGTTCTTTTTGTCGAGATTGTGTCAGTTCTGATCCAGCCAACTCCACTTCTCAGCTACGGAGCTTATGATCTTGACACTACCCAGCACGATCCCTCTCTTCAAACTTCCTCTCTTTCTTCCCTTTCCCCTCTCTTTCCGACTATTATCGAGACCTACTGTCACACTGTCATCACGAAAGAAGTGTCTTGTTTTTTATCATTTTCAATTCTGTTCTTGTTTGTTGCACTGACTGCTTTTTCTATCGCAAGCACTTTCTTGAGTTGACCAATCTTGTCTCTTTGTTGATATAATCATCCGTTTCTACTCTGTACTTACTTTCCTTTGTAATGTAATCGATTCTTCACACCACCACCACCATAACATTTTGCACCGACACTACCATACCCATCATCAATTTCACGTCCGATTAAAAGACTGCTCTTTTTCTTCTTCAATCCTGGTGTCAAATCTGTTCCCGGGGGTTCAAGTTGTCGGTATCTCCAACGGCTCCAGTTGTCTAACTTTCTATCTGCGTTGTGTGTACCTAAGCTTTTTGGCAACCGGACCCATTTTTTTCCGCGCCTGCCGATCCCGACTCTGGGTACCACTTTTTTTCCGCCTTAGCCGAAACCAAATTATTCCCAAAAGTCCAGCAACCGGAAAAAAAAAAAAAGAGAATTTCCAAATTTCAGCATAACTTCATACTTATTCTTTGTTGAATCTCGTTCAAACATTTCTCCTTCTACTTAATCTTACTACAATAATTCTTCCTGGATTCGTTGTTCTCGATTTGGATTCTTGCGTTAACTATCGTCGCTCCCTTCGTTACTGTGGTTTGTTGGCACCCTCTCATTGGTCTGTCAGGCACATCTCCGCAATCCTTTCACTGTACAGCATAAATCGATTTTTGCCTCCAGGCTTTCTCGTTGCTTCGGCATTGCATTGAACTCGGTGCAGCGACTGCATATCACTAAACTGCAAGCCCCAATTCTCCGTAGTTGTTCCCTGCTTGCATCTTGCATATCTAGCACACTTCACAAGCCCAGCATTTCAACCTGGACCTCGCTCTTGCCCTCATTTAACCCAACCGTTTTCTACACCGTCGGCTGTTCTCTTACTATATACATACAAGTCACGACAGCACCGCTGTTGGTCTTCTCTCCTTACGCTCATCGTTGGTTTTCCTCGATTCTTTGTGCACATGACTAAATAAGCTTGGCCATTGACTTGGAACAAATTGCCTGTTTTGGTTCTTGTCATTCCCGTCTTGTTTTTAAATCTTCGGGTTGCCCTCTATTTTTTTCCCTCCTTCCCTGGATAGGCTTGGCTTGTGGTCGTACCTAGCGCCTGGCCCACAATCGCCTAGCTCCATTTATTATCTGCATCACCTACCAATACCAACAACACCTCCCAACTTCTTTCCTACAAATCTATCCGGATGGGTCCCATTCAGCATCCTTTGTCATTTGGGACTTATGACCTATCTCAGATGACGCCTCCTGTATCGCCTATCCCACCGAGAGTCCAAAATCCACCGCATCTTCTCGCTGACTTCTCGGCCGCTTGCTCTCTAATTTCCAGTAACCTTAACCCATGGGAGGGTGAAGCCCAGCAACAACAACGTCGAGATCATGGCGTTTCCTTAACTCAGCTGCCAGACAACCACGGCGTGGCCTTGGCCCAATCATTATCAACTGCAGGCACAGACCCGATTCTCTTCCCTAGTCCGATACCGTCCTCCTCCAGCCATATTGACAACCCGCCCACCACCTACAGAAATGATGGCCGCAGTTACAAATCTTCTAGTCAGAGGACCACTCCGTTTCAATCTCGGGGTGTAGGGCTAAATTCACTTTCAGATGAAACATACAAGTTTTGTCCGCCCCCAAGTCATGGAGCCACCCAGCGCTCGAGAAGCAAAACAGTTTCGGGCATCCCAGTAACGTCGTTACTCTCAACTAAGAACTTTGGCAACTTGGGAGCTGTTGTGATGCCCAAAAATACTGATACAAACTTTCCCGATACTCCTGCGCCAACACCTCCACCCGCTATCTCCAGCAATAACAATGCCGTGCAATACTCGACACAGACCTACCCGGCGCAGCAACGACACTGCTCTGCTCAGTCTGCTCAACCGCAATCCAAAATTCTGTCGCCTGTACCACTTCAGCAACAACTGGAGCTTGAGGGCAAGAAAAGTTCCAGTCCTACGCAAAAGGTCAAAGCAATGACCCCACCTCCCAAGGTCGCTCGTCGGTCAGTGGGCATGAGCCCTATCTCTAAGCCATTGCCCATCAAGCAAGCCGAAGCTAGCACGGGAGTATTTTTAGGAACTTCACCTGCGCCGCCGGCTCCTCAACAGACATCGGAATCTGTGTCGTCATCTTCTCCTCGCAGCAAGCTTGCGAAGCCTTCCAAGCCTGAGACACTTGCACGCACAGCTTATAAACACCTGATTCATATCGACCGCCAATACCAGGCGTCGGAACCTGCAGCCAACCGTCCTGTCCATGTTTTCCTAGATATGTCCAATGTAATCATTGGATATTACGATGCCTGCAAGAAGGCACTGGGGAAAAGTCAGAGTGAGCCTCTCACGCCATTGCCCAGATTTCGTTTCAAGGCCATGAACAAGGTCCTGCTCCGTGACCGAAAACTGGTAGCTAAGCGTGAAGCCGTTGGCTCCTATAGCAAGGGCAAAACGGTCCCGAGCTACCTTGAAGACGCCGAGAAATCTTCATACACTCTTTCTGTACTTGATCGCATTACTGTTAGCACTGAGGCGCGTGGAAGCCGTGCCAATCGTGCTAGAGAACAGTGTGTCGACGAATTGCTCCACCTGAAAATGGCCCAGAGCGTTCTCGATGAACAGGAACCTGGTGTCATGATCTTGGCCACTGGTGATGCCAACACTGCTCAGTTTTCAGACGGTTTCCAGAAAGCTGTGGAACGCGCTCTTAACCACGGATGGATTGTCGAGCTGGTCTCGTGGAAAGACACAATGTCCCAGGCATGGCTCGACAAGTCATGGCGTGCGAAATGGGGGGCTAGATTCCGGATTATCGAACTAGACCCCTTTTTTGAATACATGGTGGATGATGACTACGCCAAAGAACATAATCTGCGGTCATCTAATCCTGGTGGGCCTTCGACCTCGTCGATGGCCTAGTTTACCGCCGATCGTCGAGACAACCTCTTACTTAGCAGTCACTCTCTGCCTTGTTGTCGGCGCCGCAGATTCATTCTGTCTCACCATTCCCTTGGTCATAATAGACGAGTCTCCAGCTCGACTTCACAATGATCTGTGTGTAAATCTAGTGGCCGGTACCAGCGTTTGAAGAGAACCTGGAAATGCTGACACCACTTCCCGCAACTTGAAGGCATGATTTTGCTTTTAAGTGCAACCTGCACGTTAGGTGGTCTTGTTACACACACACACACTATCGTGTTTACTCGGTTTCCATCTTGCTATATTTCATCTATTCCTCGTCAAATATCTTGTCTCATTTCTTATGATCAATGGTCTATTCATCTCGTCCTCTCAGTCTCTACAGCACTTTTCGGGAAACCTAGTGTATCTTCTTCGACCCTTTCTTTGAACCATATGTTAGCCGTGAGCATTCATCCTGGAATGGATGATACTCGGGATAACATTGTTCTCAATCACTGATCCGCCATTTACGATTTTACGAGTCATGTTCTTTGGTTACCAGTTCTAGGGAGCTAATGATTGTTATGGTTTGCTTGTGTTTTTTCATTTTCTATTCTTCTTTTATGCGACTTAGACATGTGACCTTTGTGTTGAGCACAACTTTATCAATATCTTGAGACTTTCTGGTGTATCCATCAGGTCAGTATCTTCATTGCATTTATCCGTTGGCGGTTCAAACCTCGAGAGCTTATATACCACGACTTTTGTTTTCTGTTGGTTTTTTTCCTTTTTTTTTTGCTTTACTTCATACCTCTGGGCGTCTGTTTTTGTCTTGTATCTGACAAACTTGTCACCATTTGTTGTGTTCTGGCCCCTTCTATTGGCGTTACGTGTGGTTCTTTCGATGGGTTTTCTCTCAGAACATCCGGTCTATCTGGATTCACAGGATATGTTTCTCGTATCCCTCATACCCTTAACCCGCACCTCTCATCTAGCGTTTTTGCTTTTTTTTCATTATTCTATTACACCTCTCTTATCCTTTTTCTTTGATTCGTTCGAACCACCAGATAGATGACTACCTCTTTTTAGTATCTATACACCTTTTCCACCTCTCCATCATGAGCATTCAATTATCCATCGTTGCTTTAGCTCCTCACACCCCGATATGTACATAGCCGCAGCATTCAGTATCCTTGTATCCTCACCACTTAACCACATGGTCGGGACCTTGCGCTAGATTTCTTATGATACCAAAACATAGCAGCCTCATAGACTGAGAGGACGGCTTGTATGAATACATCAATTGATGATACGTTCCCTGACTTTCTGTGTGAACCAAATCCATTTCTGTGAAAACTATTGTCTTTGTCTGTCTTGTCTTGTGACATGGGCTCATGAATGCCATCTGCCGACAGCTGTCACGCAGTTATATGTACGATGTTTGTTGTACAACCCTAATTTTTTCCAAAAAAAAAACCTTATTGGCCATTTCATGATAAACGTAAAGTAACATAAAAAAGGGGTTGAAAAATTGATCAATATTACCATTCCCAAGACTCCAAAAAGCATAATAAGAAAATCAGAACAAAATCGAGAAACAGAGTCAACAAAAGATCTAACAGTCAAAATACATTATACAACACATGGAATCCAAGCGTTTATGGAAATAAGTGGTCATGCGGAGATCGTGTGCGATCGTCAGATCCAAATCAGAGCATCGAATGAGCGAACGGAATGAAAAGAAATAAGAGTTGAGATGATGATGCTAAGAAAAAGAAACAAGAAACAAGGTAGAGTAGTCCTTATTAGAAAGCAGCTTCAAACGTTTCAAGCTTCGGATTAGGCAGTACGAATGTCAATAGCCAGTTTGGAAACGTCAAAGGTTACCCAATCACTCGAGTAGTAAGCTTCGGAGCCAATGGCCATGTAGCCCAGGTAGTCAGAATTAGAGGGGTAGGAGGAACCAGTCAGAGACAGAGTTTTGGTAACAAGAGGCAGAATATCACCATCAAAATCAGTGACAGCAGAAGTAGGAAGCCAGGTCAAGACATTCTGGTCACCAGAGTTCGTGCCAACGTACAGAGAGAATTCGACGCCATTAACGGTCTCGGTCGCAACTGCACCGACAGATTGACCAATAGCCTGAGTGGCAGCACCAATCTGCGCAAACCACACCATCACTTCATACTGAGCCTTCGAAGAGTCCTGAGCGCTGGTCTTGTCACTGTCAATGAACATATCCAGGGCAACGTTGGCGTTCACTCCATCACCAGCAAGGGTGGTAACATCAGTAGTAGTGGCAGAGGTGTTACCAGGACCGTAGCTCCAGTGGAAGTCTAAAGTCAAGTTGGTAAGAGCAGAAAGCTGATCGGGAAGAACCTTGTCGACCTTAGCGTTGGAGTAGGCATGGACAGGTTGAGTCGAAGGGCCTTGGCTGTACTTCCAGGTGATGGACCAAGTAGGAGCGGTAGTGTTGGTAGCATACGTTCCATTGTTGTGAGTGGTAACCTGCACAAAGATCATGTTAAAAATCACATGCGAGTAACGAATAAGAGATACCAATACGATGCAGGTCCAAAGCTGCGTCACAAGAGGGTGAGGTAGATACTTACGTTCATGCAAAGACCACCAGTAGTACTACTATCAACACCCCATTGGTTGGGGTTAACTTTTCAGATATGTTAGCGACGTGAATTGACGGATATGCGCCACAGTTGGCTTACAAGTGTATTGTTGACCGTCAGTATCAGGAGTGATACCGATAGAATCTTGGCAGTACTGAGTCGTCACGACCTTGTTATCAGTCCACAAGTTACCACCACCTCCGTTAGAAGAATGATAGGCAGAAATTGCGAACAATATGGCAAGAGTGACACCAATGGGTAGGCCGAGTAGGCCGCCGTTGACGATCCACCGCAAACTCAGCATGTTGACGATGGTTGTGAGTAGAGATTATAGGTGGGAAGAGAAGCCCAAGTAGTAGACTCAATCAGAAGTTGAGGGTCGAGACAAGTTATATGAAAGCACAATACTGAGCGAGCGGACAGAATGACGGAGACAACCAGCTAAACGGAAAACAGATTGGGATGCCGATTATAACAATAAGCCGGTGGTGGGCGGACGAAGTGTTGTATAGTTCACAATGTATGTATGGGATGAGGGAGGGGGAAAGGGAGCCCATAGAAAAAAAAGCTATTCCACCACGTAAAAAATATCCTTATTCACCAAACGTTTGAGAAAAAGCGAGCGACTGAAGATAAGACAAAGGCGATTGACGATGCTGAAGAGGAAGAAAAAGTCGAGGATCAAGTTCACGGCGTTATTGAACAAGATGAGAGTAAGTTCAGTAAAACCCTCTTATGAACGAGGGAAAGAAAAGCAGAGGATTAACGTAAAATAATGTAAGATAAAAAAAAGAATTAAATGCCAAAATTAATAAAATAAAAAGTCCGGTGTAAAGTGTGACTTTTGACAATTTGGGAGAGTCAGATTCTATATATTTGAAGATTTAGCGCTGTAAACCGCCTATGAATAATGTTGGCTTTCAGGCTATGCTAGTGGTCGGGGCGCCCTTTACTCAGTAAAGGGTTAGTGAAAGTTTTAGATATAGGAGGTATGCAGTAAAACATCAATATTCTGAGAAAGAGACACAAATTTTGTGGGCTTGACGTTAACGTGCATCTTCAGTGATTCTATAGTCTACATGGTGTCATGATGTTCGTCACGAATTAGATATGACGACAGCAATACTCTTCCGGAACCCCAAATATGTATGTACTTTCACGATTCCCTCCAAACCTAAGGTTGCAAAGGCCAAGCTCTTTATCTCTTGAAAGGGCAAAGTTCGAAAATGTTGATCTTCCTTCCAACTTTGGATATCCCTATTTTGAGTCAAAATATTATTCCCTGATTTGATCGCATTTTATGAAGGGGCATGGCACGCAAGGTCACTCGATATCACCTATCACATTTTTTTTTCTTCTGCTTCGCATTGAACAGCCCTCAACGGCATGACACCCGTTCATATACGAATATAAAGTAAAATATAAATGCAAGTTACTTGTCGAGCGAACAAAAGTCAATACATTCATTGTCTTGCCCTGGGCCCGACCCAGAACAGCTGACTGGCTTTTTGAGCATTTGTGATTGCGGTCTTTGGAAGCGGATACCCATATCTCATGTTATTCCTAGCCAGCTAGAAATCTCACTATTACAAGGCTCTCCAGGTTTTGTATTTCTTAGTAAATACCAAGTTTCCTAAGATGAGCCTCGCCATTCCAGTTTTGCATTCGTGTGATCCATCATCACGGGCTCCGTAACACCCAAAAACTATGAAGACTATGGATGTTTGGCGGCAAACCCTCTTCTAAAATGGTAAAGTGCTTCAAACTTTACACCTCCACCTTCATCATGGTTGTAAACATTTATAAACCAAGGTTGCATTATATCGTCACAAGATCAGGGGAATGTACGCCAAGGAACACCATCTTGTATAACCTATTGCGGGATGGCGTTCTCCTCTTACCATCAACCCAAGCGACGGGCAGTCTTTTCTCATAATGTGGCTCAGCTAATGACTGACAACCGGAGGTCGTGTCATTGGTATTTCCCCTCCTTGTTTCCTGGTACCTACATGATGCTAAGCCATCATAATACTGCATATTGAGTATTGCCACCTACAGCCGGAGAGAGGGGAGATATCTTGTATTCCTCTTCCTCTTGTTTTCTTTCGATAATCGGAGTTTTTCTTTTGCCCTTGCAATGGGAGGAATTTGATTGTTGATCCGTCAGCAGCCCCTGGAACCAACACACCACTAACGACCAGTAATATCTCGCAAAGCTCCCTTCGAGAAAAAGGAATACCAGTTTCAGCCAGTCTCTCTTCCCTCCCTTAGTAAAGTTTTCACTCAACAAGCAAGAAGCACACTAAACAAAAGCAGTGGTTCGGCACGACATTCCTAGCGTTAGACACTTGACTCTGCCGCTAAGCCCAAAGAGCTCCAAGTCCAAGCCTACTTCATGGTCCGCCGGAAGATAAAATAAATCCTCCATAACCTCGACGTTAGCAGGCAGGCCCTCTGTTCCTGACGTTCTATTTTTGAGGCGCCTGGGGTATTGGTGGCCACAAAAAAAAATCGAAGCTTGTTACAGGCTGAGTAGACCTCGTGAGGACATAGATCCGCTCATATTGTCGTCACATCTTCCGGGGTCCTATTTCTATTAGAATTCTGTTTTTACTTCCTGTTCTGGACTCGAAGTAGCGTTGAGTCAGTGCGTCTCCAGACAATAAATAAGTACCCACAGGCCATGGTCATGCTCGTATGACTATGTTAATATTTACATATTTACATAGGTGCTAACACGGTAGTAAATAACTAACCTGTAAATAACATGGTGTGGCCGAGAAAGGTGATAGCCATACCAAGCCCTGTCCTATCCTGTTTATATTTGCTTGTAAGTCCTCGCAACGAACCATGCTTCCGAGTTCGTCATTTACGGATGAGCCTCCCCCCCTCCTGGTTGTCACCGAAAGGAAAGAAGGCGCCAGAAATCAAGAAAATCGAGAAAAAAAAAGAGAGCACGAGGTATTGGCCAGGACAACCCCCGACTTCGAAGGAGAGTTACTAGGTGCGTGGCAAAATGAAGGGTACTTGTAAAAATCACAGAAAAAAAAATGAGCCCATGTCAAAGTAGAGACCTACAAAATTATGAATATCTACACCCACAAGATGCAATGAGCATTATTGAATTGCTCTGCATCTGTAGATTTTAGTGATATTGTTTTTATTTTATCATCCTTTCTAGAACTCAAATTATAATAATTTGAAAACATAATATTTTGAGCCTATAATGCAATTTTTGCCTGTTTATCTCAGAGCTGTAATCTGGGGAAAAAAAAATACAAGTTCAAAAACTCACAATTTCAACATTTTCTATAAATCTAACCAACCCAGATATTGCAAAATAGGGAATATACTTGGATTCCTTGCTAAATTTTCTATTCGATATATTTTTGGGGGGGGGGGGGGTTTTTCCCTCAAGAGTATTTTATTGGTGATATTAAACATATTTTATATATTTCTAAAGAATGAATGAAATGTTGATATTTCAGTCCATTTGGATTTTACAACACATAGGATTACAACTCTATATATAGAGCATTACAGGACATATAATAAATTTACAGAAGGGTAGCGCACTATAGCCCCAAAATTACCAATGCACTGTAACTGAGACCAAGGCTAATTTTTGCTAGTTTTTACAAGTACCTATTGTTTTGCTGTGCACATAGTAATTCCCCTTTGAAGCTCGTATTGGAGAAGGGACAACAAGCTCAATATTGTATTTTATATGGCAAATCAATTGCGATTCCAAGATTAAATTTTCTGGAACATGGACGAGTGAGGTAGACATACAGTTCATTGGCTGCCCCTGGTGTCACTGACTTGATATTTAGCTTGATAGGGGGCTCCACATATTCACTGGTGGGATTTTAGACTACTGCACGGAACGACTGGAGCTTGTTGAGCTGCGTATATAGCTGGCATTGGCGATTGTCTCGGATAGAAACTATACAGAGTGGATCATGCCTGTGTTGGATCTTCACAGGTATCTTTTGGCTATGTGTATCTACTTTGTATATATGATCCAGACCAGTGAGATCCAGCATGCGGATTTGAGGGTTTTATTACCAGATTTGAGTTCCGTATATTCAGACTGAAATTGGAAACCCACTTAACTGACAATCAAGACCAAAGCTATAGCACTATGGTTCCTTTGATGGTTTGTTAACATGAATGGGGAAGCGGGAATCTGGAGTATTTAGTTTTTGCTGAGTGGTGATCCTTTTTTTTCAGACATGGAAATCGAAATGATAAACATTGAAACCCATGGAAGAACAGCACGAATGCGGGGCTTGCAGGAAACGCTGATAGTAAATCACAGAACTGGCAGCATATGAATATTTATATTCATGATGGTCGTCACATGAGTTTGACTTTTAAGATATAAGCCTCCGTCATTATCTCCACACTTGACACCGATGGACCAGTGGTTGACAAGTAAGGTATAAAACAGTGATTGTCTATAGCACAACAGTCTTGAATGCGGATATGGGATTCGGTGACCAAGAGCTTGTGTTTTAGTGAGTCCATAGGTGTATACTCCGGACAGGATAGCTGGATACGATGGTCCAACCCAATCTAACCCAACCCAAACCCATACCAAGACCAACCAACCACCTACCTCACCTTTAACATTCTGCAGACCCATTATCGGCGTTCTTCAGGACTTTTATATTGCAGTAAAGGGATATGTAGATCCCTTTTGTTGCCGAGAATCCCCAACGGTTGTTTACAAATAGAATTCACAAATGTTTTCATTTGAGAACAATATCAATCCCGAAACCTTCAAGGTGGATACCGGTACATGCATGTTGCATGCATATTCAACACCACCATAAAACCCACCCCATATATGCACCTTTCCTACATGCAGTTGCATATGCATCTTACGGCTCGGTCCAGTAGGAGACGGCGCTGGAATTCTTTACCCCGGAGGTATATAGGCTTCTTCATCGGAGCATCACCGCATGATGCTGCCGGTTGATGAACCCTGAAGCTCCGACAGCCTGTCTGATTACACAAAGCCAGGCTTCGGTTGTGCAAATGATACTTAAATAGTTACGCATGTAATGTCTAATTGTCCTTTGCCTCCCCTCTTGGATTTGTGCCAGGGTGATGACGATGCACCTGCTTGCGTTGACTCCCATTTCAGACTGTAAGCTGCTGGTCACATTTGGTCGGTCTTAGTTTCGATCACGTGATATCTGTCTATCTGTTGCTATGAATTGAGGCATTGTTTTTTTTTTTTGCGATTTTGTGTGCAACCACTGGAATGAGCGGAATGCGGCTGTGATGCAATATTGTGTCAGGAGGTCTGAAGGGGATTGGGTTTCTAGACATGATGTGCGGCACATGAACAATCTACATATTCCGACATCTATACAAGAAAGCAAAACGAAAAAGAAAATAAACACTTGATTTTCTGGTGACAGCATAGAGTCAAGTGATATTAGTTCAGTGGCAATATATTTAGTTGAAAATAGCTGTATCACCGGTGGTGGTAGCATTGTACGAGCAAAATGACGGTCACTGACAAATAAATACATAGTTTGTGGTGAATATAAAGCCTGATAAAGCCTGGTAAAGCCTGGACTGCCAATCTTCAGTGCCCGGACCAATCACCCCCTAACATGGCAAAAAGAACGCTTTATGAATTCTTTCTCTTTTGGGATGATTTTTTTTTGTTTTTACTATATAAATACATATATACAATTTTCTCACTTCGACCCCGCTCTCAGTCTCATCATCAATGCCTAGACTACAGAGTTACATCCAAGGCCTTGGATCTTTCTTCTCGTGCTTCTTTTCGCCGCCTTATATTTCTCTAGGGCCAGGAACCAGATGATAGCGATGGATGCTAAGGTCCTATGCTCGATGATCCAGAACGGCACAGCGGAGGCAAGGCAACGGTGACAGCAAGCGGGCGGCGGCGGCGGTTAGAAACTGAATAGAGACTGAACTGGAGACAAAATAAAGTGGGGGATGTAACAAATATTACATAAAACACGGCACTGTCTCGTCACCGGACTGAACTGGACCTCAATGATATTGGCATATTGATTTTCATGTGAGGAGGAGCTATTTGAATAAATATTATATAGATGGCGCATTACCAATGTAATTTATCGAATGTCGGGGGTCCAGCCGCCGGTGCGCTTGGATCGGATAATTGACCTCTCTAAGCCTTTGTTTTTGTCGAGACATAGAATTTGACGGTGGAACCACAGTGGTTAGCTCCACGATTTAGTTTTCGACTATTTCAAAATGAAGTCTTGAAACTTTCCACATTGTCTTATTATCCGGTTTCCGACGCACCCACGGCAAGTTCGATGAGAGAGAGAGATGTAAGGGTTCACAGTGTATCTATGCAGATATTCAACTGTTGCTTCAGCCCGTTGCTCCCATCGCTGGCTTCACCCACTCCATTTTCCTTCCTAGCGGGGCTTCCGTAACGCCTGTTTGAGATGGTAAATTTCCATAGCACACAGACTCTGATACAGATAGAAACATCCACAGCTATCGAAACCGTAGATAATGGCATACAAGGCTGGACCGCAATTTATAGTATTAGAGGTTAATCACAGAAATAAGATTTGTGGCGGGAATCCCAATATTGTGGATTTTCTCTTTCCTCGCAGCAGTCAAAATCCTGAGATCTGAAATGGCGAGAATCTGACAGTACACAGAGCCCAATTTGGACTATATCCGGAACAAGAATATCTCAAAGGGTTCGGCATGCATCTACATATATTTCCCCACCTTGATTTCCGGATCATGTGTCTGTGGCACTCAAGCCGCGACTAGATATCTAGATAGAAAAGAGAATAGGTGTTGATGATATGCAGCCTGTATCACACATCTGCTGCTCGCAGCAAATATATGCCAGTGTTTGTGTGATGAGATATGCCCTTTAGGGCACTGTACAGGTCTTACGTCATGTTGCCAAGCAGCATGGTGGGTAGAAGCATTACGTGTATCGACGTCTGTTGCTCCTTCCGCACAGAAGCCCGTACTCGTACAGCGCCGGCTGGCACTAAAAAACATGGCCGGATTCTTGCAGGTCCAGCTATACGTGGCATAAGCTATGTAGGAAGGGATAGAATACACATGGTTGTCCGACTCCGTAGGTTTAAATTGGGGGCCATAGTAATGATGGTGCAGATCGAAGATAGCTGTGCTCTTGATGGTGTTCTCCAAAAAAGGATGTTTTCGTATTTTGAAATGCCCCACATTTTCTGGATGTTTCCCCGGATTCGTTGAAAAAGCGGAGACGTTATGAGTCCATGAAAAAGATACTGATGGATCACCATAGCCGTAAAATCTGCCCCTTGGGTGAGATGTTGCTATAAACTACTGTTAACTGCATCAAATTACCTCTTTAGTACAACTATTGCCTTCCAGGTGATGTCATAGTCTCGGCTGTCAGGTCATAAATAGAAATGCCGCCTAAATTGGCACTAGAAACTTAAATACTAAATGCATTTGATTCTCATTATAGTGGGTTACTTCTTAATCTGAAGTGGCTTTGTCTGCATCTTTGGGCCTTCTGTGCCTTACCCAGTCAGGAAGAACTTTCAACCGATAGCCATCATCTTTTGTGTAGTAGATATTTAAGTATAGCTTTATCAATTACGCTAGATCCGGGAGATAACCAGCTTCCCATGATATTTTAACTCTAAACTTTATTCTAGTCGTCTTTTCAATTCAATTAATTGAAGTCATTGTTGATGATGTCAATTGTATCAAGTGGACCCTCAACATTGCTTGGCTTGATATATATTTACTATCTGCTCTCCATGATCTCAAAATAGTATACGGTGAACATCCTCCAGGACCAGCTCCAAGCGTGATCGACGTCTACCAGCATCTCGCAATCACCATAATGGCACCGGTGTATCTGTTGCCAAACTCTGGACGCTCGTCAATGAACACGAGTACCATAAACGAGCACCATGATACTGAATGCTTGTTTGATCCATACTTTGCCAATTTTCAAATAAAATCAACGGTCGACATGTTGCATACCAACCTACCATTCCCAACATACCGGAGCAGCCTTACCTTTACACAGAAACCCTGTCCAAAATTGAGAAATGGAGAAAACTATGCGTCATATCCCCACCCTTCACGTTTCGCTTCACTCCCAGTCCTGCATGATACGAATTTAATCGAGGCAGGAATACCTGTAAAGAAAGAGCGAGAATCATAAATATCAGCAATATCCTGTAAATTCTAAAGGTCAGGATCACGATGTTCAAGGGCTCAAAGACACAGCTTCTTGATCAAGATATATACGAGTTGTGTAGTTATTATGTACGTACATGGCCTTACCGGCGGCAAAGTCCATCAATATGTCTAGAGAATAGGAAAGTCAACCGGCATGTATTAATTATAATCACCGGAATGTTCCTCCCCGACAGAGTTCTTTGTCAAGTGCAAAGTGCTCACAAACCACAAAGACATCCAACAGGCCTAAGCGTGCAAAATCTGTATCAAATGTGGGCAAGTTCTAGAGATAATCACGGACAGGAACGCGGGATCAAAACTTGAAGTGGCAAAGGGAACCTCGTATCCTCTTTTGCTAAACCACAATGGCAATTGTCTACGGGTGATTTGATCCATCTTAGTGAAGCATAATGTGATTTGTCTGTGTCTTATCGTTTCGTACGGAAGAGACCTATTGTGATGGGCAATAATCAATTAGTTCTGACCTACGATCTGGTCGTGAAGCCACTTTTTTTTCTTCTTGGCAGCTCATGACATAACTGGAGCAAGAGTGAATATGCTGTTTGAGGAGATATATAGAATACTGCAATGTTGCAGGATATGGGTTTGCAGAGGTCACAAGAGAGGGCAAAAGAATCGGTGACTAAGACAGGGTGATGCACAGTAAATGAGATGGCTCGAGTTGGCACCCACAGATGGTATTAACCCTACCATTTCCTCATCGGTTCCCATCAAAGTTAAAGTTTAAAAAAAGTCATGAAAATCAAATTTGGTAAAAAAGTAGACATGATGTTCTACATTCATATAGGATTATAGTGTACATTTTGGTTCAAATCCTAGCCCAAATAAAAGCCGATGGGGAATTATATTAAGACCGGAGCGCTATTGAAACAGCAGCGCATCCCCGTACCGCTATGTAAATAAACAGAACAACGGCTCTGCAGAGTCTCCCAGCTCCGATCGACTACCATATTCAGGGTATATGAGTATATCTTCGCCAATAGATCGACATCTTGCGCAGTGAAGATAACCAAACGTCAGCCCAGAAGCTGGCTCTGATCTCTGCATCTCAGCTTCCTGTGACTGAGCAGGGTATGGTGAACACTGCAATCGTGGGTTGCTGCGAGGTTGGATCGTGAGTTGTGCCGGGTCATGGTGGTCATGGTGGGCCCTTGAGAAATATTCCGTCCGTCGTAGAATAAATGACAAAATTTTATCGTTGCAGATGGTAAAACGGAGTCTTATTTAACTGCTTAGATTTAGTTCGTATTCAATCATCACGGTTGTCGGTGCCCCTTGCGCAGGAATTCAAAAAAGTTTGTAGTGGATCATAGAGCCTAAAAGTCGCTGAAGAAGTTTATGTTTAGGTGTTACAAGGCCCTGTAATAGTCAAGAAAATGTGGCACGAAAAAAAAAGTTAATTATGTGAGCTAAAGTTATTTAGCAATAAAAAAAGAGAAAACATTGGGGCTCTGTGGTGACTCGGGGTAAAGACAGGGGCTCCCGCAAATAAAAAATAATCAATAAATTATAATTAAAATATCAACAGTCACCGATAAAATAGAATCTTTAAAGCGAATATTCGAATCTTTTACCAAGTCACCTAAGCTTTGGCTCATCGCCACTTGATGCTGTAGTCTTTCTTTTCGTAGAAGGTAGTGAGTGGGTTGCTTTTCTGGTGCTGGAACTTAGTGGTGTTGTCAGTTGCCTGTGTCTTTATTATCTCAGGTACTTGCTGTTTTTGTTTTTCTCCCATCGGCTCATATCTCCATCATACACGGGAATTGCTTTTCCTTCTTCTCTTTTCTTCCCATTCTTTTTCTCTCTTCCTTTCTTCATCACCACAAGTTTCATTCGCTACTGACCTCTGGTCAAACACCTCTTCTCCTATTGTGGTTCATCTTTTTTGTTTGTTAATCCTGCAGTTGTGCGTATGTGTGTCTCCTTCGACAACCCCTCGTCCCATTAACATATTTTTTTATGTTTTAATATGCGTGTATCGCCCCAAGTATATTTACGATAACACCTCGTCTCTCGCTTCGTCACGGTCGCTGCTTTGGATTAGATCCAGTATACATTCGTTCTCTTGCAGATTGTGAGTCTTGACCGGAGTCTTGCTCACACAGTGATCACTTAGTTGTCGATCCTCTGCGTTAATATCCTCATTGTGCATCTTTTTGTCCTTACATTACTACTTAATCTTTGACATCCACGCTTGTTTTATCGAAGCAGTCGGATCACGAATACGGGGCCCCGTCACACCTGGATCGATCTATATACTAGTTTTTTTTTGTATTATTCAACAATTATCTATATCTACAACTGTCAGGATGATGGGCAACGGTCAAAATCAACCGTACGACCAGCATCAGCAGGCGTATGAGATTGAAGAGCTGCACAGTCAACCAGCTCAGCAACAGCCGCAACAGGCCTACTATGAGGAGCACCAGATCTATGACCGCCCCGTGGCCGGTTACTCTCGGCCATTTGGCTCTGGCCAGCAGCAGCCCCAGCAAGTCGGTGCCCCTTCCCCTCCCCAGGCTGCCGCGTCATCTTCTCACATCAACGAGAACGCTGCCATGAGCCCTTATGGTCAAGTTGGTGTTCCCCACAACAATGACCCCAACGCTTCTCCGTCCTGGACCCCTCTCTGGGCTCCTCCGGGATCTTCACCCACGCTCCGTTACAGTGTGCAGTCATCCACCATGGACACTCCTTACCACTCGCGCCCTGGTACGCCGACGCTTGCCAGTGGCCGGGCTACTCCCCGTGAGCCTCTCATGAACGGCAAGGGTGAATGGGGCAACACTATGGTACGTTACATCTCTGTCTACAATTAAAGGAATCTCTTTTCTAATAGTCTTTTAGCAGCCCCCTAGCCAAATTTCCCTCGCTGGTCTTCTCCCCAAGCAGGAGGGCATGGCTGGTAGCCAGTCCTCTAACGACTGGATCGGCGACTACACCATCACTCGTTTGCACGAGCGTGATGATGTTCAGATCAACAAGGGTTTCCGCCGCTTTATCTTCAAGTTCACTCCCATCCTGATCGTTCTCAGCATGCTCTTCTACATTGTCTACCTTGTCTTCCGCGTCTACTGTGTTGTCGAGGCCCAGAAAGTGCGCCACACTGTCTACGCCCAGGCCTGGGTCTTCGTTGCCATTGAGTGCTGTGTCGCCATCCCCTCTCTTGCCCACAACGTCTGGACCATCTGGTCGTTCAAAAAGCGCAACCGGCCCCAACTCCGCCTGGAAGGCGACGTCGTGCCCCGTGTAGACTGCTACATCACTTGCTGCGGTGAGGATGACGACGTCGTTCTCGATACCGTCCGTGGTGCCTGTGAGCAGAACTACCCTCGAGATCGCTTCCGTGTCATTATTCTGGATGATGCTAAGTGCGATTCACTGCGTGCTGGTGCCCAAGCGCTTGCTTTGACCTACCCCAACCTGTACTACATGGCCCGTACTAAGATTCCCGGCCAGCCTCATCATTTCAAAGCTGGTAACCTGAACTATGGTCTTGAGGAGGTCAATAACCTTCCTGGTGGTCGCTCCGAGTTCATGGCTGCTCTGGATGCCGACATGATTCCCGAACCCCACTGGCTTCGTGCTATCCTCCCCCACATGCTCCAGGACCCTAAGATGGCGCTGGCTTGCCCTCCCCAGCTGTTCTACAACACCCCTCCTTCGGACCCTCTTGCCCAGTCCCTCGACTTCTTCGTTCACGTCATCGAGCCTATCAAGGATGCTATGGACGTTGCCTGGTGCACTGGTTCCGGTTACGTTGCTCGCCGCGCCGCTCTGGATGACATTGGCAACTTCCCTCTTGGTTCGCTTGCTGAGGATGTCGCCACTTCGACTCTGATGCTTGGTAAGGGCTGGAAGACTGCTTTCATTCACGAGCCCCTCCAGTTTGGTACTGTTCCCGAGGACTTTGGTGGCCACTTGAAGCAGCGTACTCGTTGGGCCATTGGTACTGTCGATACCTCGTTCAAGCTCAACTTCTGCCTATGGGGTCCCCATGTCAAGCAGATGAAGTTTTCTCAGCGTTTTTCTGGTTTCTTGTATGCCATGCTTTCCCTGTACACCATTGTCTTGACTATTTCTATCTTCGCTGTGCCCATCATTCTTGTCATGCAGAAGCCCCTGGTCGCCTATGCCACTGATGAGCAGCTCAGATGGTTGATGCGTGGTGCTTTCGCCGCTGTTATTTCCAACCGTCTTTGTGAGTTTGCCATGTTTGCTCCTGCTGGTTACCACACTGGTCAGCGTGGTTCCCGCTACCAGCTTTGGATGGCTCCTTACATTGCCCTGTGCATTATTCGTTCGTTCATTCTTCCCACTTGGCTCGGTGGTCAGACCCAGGCCTTCAAGCCTACTGGTTCCCTAGGCTCTGCTCTTAACGAGCGTGACCGTGCCACCCGCAAGAACATGTTCGTTCGTCTCTGGGCTATCCTGATCAACTACATGGCCATCTTCCACCTGAGCTTCGTTTATTTCACTCTAGTTGGTGCCACTCTCACCACCTACCGCTGCTTTGCCGTGGAGAAGACCGCCAAGGCTGAGCTCAAGTGCCTTTTGACCCACGCCTTCTGGCCTCCAGTCACCTTCTTGTTCACCTGCAACTCTCTATGGACTCCTATTGCCTATGCTATCGACCCTCCTTCCATGCCTCCTCGTGAGGAGCTTCTGGACCGCGACCCCAAAACTGGTGTTGCCCACCCTACCGCCCAGTCCAAGAAGATCGCTTTCGGTGGACAGGCCGCGTGGTTCGAGTTCGAGTACACCATTACTACTGCCTTCACCATCCTCGTCTTCGTTCTCTCTTTCTTCTACTTCTAAGTGAAATATAGTGTTTTGGTTGTTCCAGTCACTATAATCGTGTGTCTTGGTAGAAAAAGGAAGGTAAAAAAAAGCTGGATGGATTTTGTATATCCACTGGTTTCGCAACGTCGACGTGCTGTCCGTATTTTCTAGACAATGATGTGGTGAACTGATGAGTTGATGAAGTGCCATGTCATGTATATTGTCTTTATTGTTTGTATCGTTCTCATAAACATGTTCCACGTTGTGCCTTGGTCTTTGCACCGGATGAGTTCTTTATTTTTTCTTATTTAGCTTTTAGAGGTAACTTCTTTTTGCGTTTCTGTGGTTTTTCGCTGGTTATGGATTTATTTCAAATTTTGATATATTTGGTTGTCAAGCTGGTACCATTGGGTTGATATTTTCGGCCTGGATTATTGGAATGGACTGTATGTTTTTCTTTGCTCGCATTTTACCTTAACAATCCTGTTTACACTTTTTTCTAAGTTTTTCCTGAGTGCTGTTTACACGTTTCCGTCCTTGAATTCATGATTGTGGTCATTTTTTTGAACGTTTGAAGGTGGTGACGGGAGGTTGAGGCTAGATCAGTTTGAAAGTTAACACACAACGCTGTGGTATATAGGAGGTCCCGTTGTCACCATCATCCGGCGATGTATCGTGATTAGTCAAGCAATATTTTTTCAAGGTCTTGGACTTTTCATGGCCGCTCGAACTGAACATATCGTCAACCATGGCAGGCTACGGATATTCACCAGAAAAGCCATGTTGACGTTGCGTGTTCAGAATCACAAGGGGGCTAGTGTGGACTAAGGGAGAATATGTGGCTTGCAGATGTGAATATAGATAGCGAATAGACAGAACACTCAGCAGGTTGAAAGAATGCGGACAGCCGAAATTTAGAGGTTGTATGCTGAGGGGGGTTAGAACATTTGAAAGAGGGTGATTTACGTTGAATATGGTTCATTCATGTAATGGAGTTGAGATGTTGGAAAGAGTAAATAAATATTTATCTAACCATACAAAGAAAGGACATGTCTTTTTATTTGTAGGTTAAGGAGAAAGGAAGCATACCGTGAAATGGCGGCAAAGTGAGCTGGTAGGTTGAGCGGAGCGGAGGATGCTCTGGAATATGTATATGTGTGGGGGTCGGTGAAGGCGAGGGACGACATTACTGGGGGTTTTTTCCCATGTATTTGTTGTTTGGGTTGTTTGGGGCTTTTGCCTGCGGACCATGAAGGGAGCCAAGCCTCCGGCGCCAAAACGGACAGCACCTAAGTATTGATGGGTGGCGGATTAACGTGTTTGGCTAATTCTCTCTTTGTTTGGAAGGTAAGATATGATTTTTGGTGGTTATATAGGAGGTTTTGACACGGTCATACACAGGTGACGAACAGACGATTTGAAGTTTTGAGAATTTTCTTGGGAGATTTTGGTTTGTTTCTGGATTCATGTTTGGTAAATATCAGTTGCCTGTGTTGTTTAGGGATTGCGGAATATGGGCGGTTGTTTGTGCGCACAGGATCCTATCTGTATATGTGGCACATGTAGATAATATGAATGTCAATATGTTTATCGATAGATTCTATCTTGGGATGTTAAACAGACTGAGACTATCAGCGCCAGATATGGCTGGCGATGTTTCATGGGTACGGCGTTGGGTTGAATGATTCCTTGTTCCGGTATTGGACAACAAACATAGGGGGGCGGGGGCTCTGCTAGCTTGTTTTAATTTGTCGGCCAGAAGAACCCTTGATAGGGCCGGATGGGGCTGGTAACTAGTGAATGGGCTTGGTCCGAGGAGATGATGTGGATATCGCCTTGCAGCTTCATATCAGACTCTCTGTTTGTTGTTAGATCTGTGACTTTCATAGATAGAAACAAAATCAGCTCTAGACAATAAAAGGATCGTGGCGGCAGCATATTGAACAGAACATACAAAGATATTGATGTTGGAGGAAATAAGAAGAGCCGCCAATATCACTTTGTGAATATATCCGAAACATACAAGGGAGAGGTGCGTCTTTGAGGGAATACACAAAATGGGGATGGATAGTTCTGTGGACATGAAGTTACAGATGCTGTGCGTATGATCATATTCTATTGTCGTTTGAATTCGTTATTATACATAGATACGTTATTCCCAACGAGCGACATCATCATCTCAGTGGCATGAATGCTCCATAGGGTTTTCAAGTAACCAAATCTGTAATGCTCTTCATTCTCTGCAATACTCACTCAATCTGTGAGCAAAATCGGAGGCGGGGGCACACAGATCAGCAGTTTGGAGATTTCACGTAGATAACAAAAGATTGTTCTTGTATCCAGTAGCGGCTGGCAGTTGCGAAAGTTTGTTGACAACGATGACGACGACGTAACAATGACGCCTATCACTCATCAAAAGTTTGCTCAGACGTTGTCATTACTTTGACTAGGGACAAATAAGGTCAAAGCCGGTGCCAAGCTGGGCGATTCGGCGCCAATACTAAAATTCCTAGAAGCTCAATTGTATGAAAAGCCGGCAGAGCCTCATCCTGTGTGTACATAGTTTTTGTAAGATGTGAGTATTTTGCAAGCCGCCGGACGTCATGTTCGGCGATGAGGCTGTGAAAGTGAGAATAACCAAGACATACATAAGATAACCATAAAGATAAACCATACAGTTCACACTATTGTTGCCCACACATACACATACATTCAACGCCTTAAGATAAACACCAATCAACCTCCAGCGAAGTCACAGGGTTCAAGAAAACGATACATCACTTTTGCCCCTTCTGGATATTGTATATATATAATACGCCACGTAATGCGCTGAACATTCCACCCAGTATGAATACCGCCCCTTAACTATATACCGTCTCAACCACACGCACACAGCTTCACCACACCATCAATTTTGATGCCGCCAAATGTGTAGGTATGTATTCTGTATCATCATGGATATATACGTGACTTTCCATTCCATGATATCGGTTCACTCAGCACTTGGGTTGCAGTACAAAGCCTAGTCAACCGGTCAAACTGGATGGAAAGGCATCAGCTGCGGAGACGTTTCAACGACGAGTTTGGTTGTGTTTATAAATGACATTTGGCTCCGTATTTGACGCTTTAGTTTTGGAGGTAGCGTAGTCACATTATATAGATAGAGATAACAATTAATCTAATGTAGATATGTACTATGTAGAGTTTTGATCTGTTGCTAGATGGAGTGTAGTCGACGAAAAGGTCCTTCCTGCCATCCGATTTAAATGTATTGTTCTGAGATCTTGATTCCACGTTTGACGAAATCATGATGTGAGGAAAGTTGAAATATAGATTAGCTATAGATGCGGTATACAGAGCCATACATTATATATATAAACAGTTATCTATAAATCTAGTATCCATCAATATTCATGATTTCTGAGGCAAATCTTGAACCAATTGAGGTGGCAGAGACCCAGAAACGTAACCCTACTCCCAATGTCTCTGAAAAAACTAAGCGGCACCAACAAAGTTAAATATATCTCAAGCTTTTGTTTCCACTTGTTTCACACCTGGAGAATGGGTTTAGTTGGTGCTGTGTTTTTTTTTTTTTTTTTGGATCACACTCTAGGTCAAATGCATTTTCTTCAAACTTTGGTTGTCTTTGTCAAGTTACGGAAAACCGTGGTTTTCGAATACATCACGATCCCAACTCCCAGCCCATTTATGTTTTATGTTCTAGGTTCCTCCCCCCTCCCTGGTCCTGGTCCAATCACTCTATCAGTTGAAAGCCGATTGCTGCTATTTATGTATATAGATCATTCGCCGATACCGTACCCTGTTTCAATACTCTAAAATAGTGGATACCAAAAAGTAAACATTTTCAATTGCCTATTATCGCACGTAGATATTTACCTATGGTATCTTGTAATGCATCCTGTAGCGTTAGCAAGAAAAGATCCATTCAGCTACACTTCAGTATCGTCGCCATTTCATCCAGACATCCAGACCAGAAAGAAAGAAAAAAGGTCACTTGACATTTGTGGAGTTGCGAGGTGAACACACTCTTCCTCAATCTCAAGTTGCTACATATGCCTCTCTTTCTCTCACATGCGCTCCCTGGCATCCTTGCGTATCCATAGATAATATAACTGTATCCAACTATTGGTTTACCTGTATCTCAATCCGCTTATACATGTTGACTTAAACGACCTGTAGCAACTGGGGATATGGAGGAACATTATGAAGTCACAGTTTTCACTTTGAGTACGAGTTTCTGCAACCTTAGGGTGCAAAAAAGCCCGTCTCCTTATTCGTAGATGTTGGTTAGTTAGTTTTTAGAACATTCACTTCTTTCTATTAATCAGCTTGTCGTAAAGCAGTGCATCAGATATAGAAATAAATACACCCGGGCCAGGGTTCCCTACAGTTACTTCTTTGGTCATAATTTCCTTTTAGGAAAGTCCCCATATAGGTAATTACTAAATCGAGTACTTCCTAAAGTGGATAACACTATTTTCCTCATTAGTGGGGCTTCGAGGTCGCCCACGATTTCAACATCAACCCTGTGGGACACAATGCCTTTTTTCTCTCGTCCTTTTGGCCAGTTAGCCAACCATAGCCAGCCAAATACAGGCGGGCTGTGGGGGCTAACTTCCGTAGTTGTCCATTTCTATAATTTTGTTTTATGCTACTTGGGCTTATCTTAGCTTCTCTGGAACGTCTTTAATTTTCTCACTGTTGTGACCGAGTTTTTTGTCCGTCTTGCTATCTTCAACTGGGAGTTGTAAGACTTTTTTAACACAAGTACATATTTACACACAAATACCTGTCTAATCTTGGAATCTTAGGGGAAACTAGCATTTTATGTATTTTTACTATATAAGAACGTATTGGACGAGAGCGGAAAGTCAGTAGAGATGAACGACAACAGACACGAGGATGAGTGTTTCTGAATGAAAATCACCTGCTTGTAGTCCATGCGGGTTAACGCCCGCGGCTCCGGTCCCCACTTTGCCTTATCTCAAGTTGGAGCAATTCATAGACCGCAGACCATTGGCCTTTGGTTCGCTTGCGTTTGATCACTGACCAGGTTCGCCGATGAGGGTTAACGCCTATGTATCTAAAAGTAAGGTAATTACTATGTGCACGGCAAAACCATAGGTACTTGTAAAAACCAGCAAAAATCAGCCCTGGTCTCAGTTACAGTGCACTGGTAATTTTGGAGCTATAGTGTACCCTTCTGTAAATTTGTTATATGCGACAAGCAAGGATCAAAGTTCAAGTATAGTAAGCATCAAATCTCCGTAAAGATTTGTGGTCTACAGGAGATCTCGTGATGACATCGTTCGGTGGGGTTTGGGGTTTGCAAATGGATGTTGTCTTCGGTATGGTATTATTATGACACTCTCTGTTTTCGGGCTCTTAACGGGTCGCAGTAGTATTCTCTATGATACTTGGTGTTAATTAAAACCAATGCAATGTTTTGTTATATCTTTGGCATTATTGGAAATCTGGCAGCCCGGCACTATAGAAGCAATGTACTCTCAATGCATCATGACGAGCTTCTGAGGCATCGATATGCATATCCATCCCGTGGAAAGAGCCTCGCCAGACATTGGCAGTATAGCAATTCATGAGATATATAGAAACATGGCTTGCATTGTTTAACTGGTCCACATTCCGTCAATAATCACACAGATACGCAGGGTTTAACCCTTGAAAACTCGCGACTAACGATGAGGTTCATCTGAAATGTTCACGGAAGTGTGTATGATTATGCATGATCCAGTCAATCTCCAATCAATTTTTTGCCTAAGCTTCAATATGTGGAATCCCAGTAGTGGGATAGTAGATTGGTATGCAGACTTCAGCCAAATGCTTGCTTGAAAGATTAGAACAGCACAGATAAAATTACCTCACTGCACTATATAGGCACAGAAGCAGAAAAAAAAAGGGACAGATTCCCTATTTCTTGCAGGAAAGCCCAAGTTTGTTATAGACAAGCAGTTGGGTGTTATAGGTCCGTATAAGTTGTACCTTGGTGGATCTTATTGGCTTACTTACCTGTGGAACATGTTGAGAGTAAATATTTAGATGAGTGCATAAATTATCTAGAAGTCGTCGGGCATTTCCAGAAGTTGCGCAAAACCTTGATGTGAATAAAAGATGAAATCCAAGCTCTATTGTAATTAGACATGACTAATGAATTTAGATATTCAGATTATAAGGTATTCATGATGACATAATTAAAATCTACTGGAATGCTGATAGAGTTACTACCATTGTGATATATAACTACTTTGGCTGGAACTTGATAACAAACCATTCACCGATTCACATTTAAAACTAGTATTTCAATATACATCACACTAAAGGCAAATTTACTATTGGTGTAACAATGAAATCAACTAACTAGCCATGTCTAAAAGAAAGGATGATACGGTCTTTGTCCTACCAGATATCAAAGTCCTGCTGAGCTACATACCTGCTGCCCCCTCCTTCTCTGGTAGACCGCCATGTTGTCGAACAAAGTATCGCCACCATCAGCCACATTTTATATGAAAAGACCCCACAACTTGGCCATGGTGGCTGGATATGGGGATATTAATGGCTACGGGTCTCGATATCTTAATTAGATTCAACCGAGCCGATACACTGCTTCGATTTCATTCTAATTAGCTTGGGACTTGATCATATTTTTGAGGAAATTCCTTCCAGTAACTCTAGCTTATCACTTCATGAGTTTTTGAAAGGTTGTGTTAACTTGTTTCATACGACGGCTCTAACTTTAGTCAATTTATTATATATAATACTGATATACCAGTATGTCTGTGTAAACATAAAAATGAGGAGATTTCAGATAGATAAGAATTGAAGAGAGGATTCGGTAAATCTAAACAGGCTGCTCAACCCATGATCTCTGATACACAAGCTTATCCATCAAACGGAACTGCCATATAAGAAACAAAACCCAACATGAGTATCATATGAACTTGGATACTATATACAGACTCTCCGAAAGTCCCTCGCCATGAATATAAGGCTCTCACGAGAGCTTCTAACGAGGTATTTCCCTAAAGTTCCGTACAGGGAAAACACAATGAGATAGACCGTACACGGACGCCACCAAAGCCTCATAAACAGATGAATCTCCTTTATCATGGTGTACAATGTATGAAACAACACCATATATCTGCATATTTTCAGGTGATATTGCTCCTCACATATACGCAAACGTGATCTTCTGCAGAACAACCACACCTGAAAGCTTCTTTGGCCCTTAGAAAAGCGGCTAGACAATCTTTCTCCGACACGATTACAATTATCTCATGGAATTAGCCCTTTTAGCCTTTGTTCTTGATGGTGTTGCCATCCTGGTCCACACATCGGACAGAGCGTTCTCGGCCCATTTGGTCCCGGGAGCCAGTTTACTGTAGAAGCAACTGGGAAGTAGCCTCTGCAGTTGGAACATCGGCGGGTTCCACGGTATTGAGGTTGCTGGTTGGGGATAAGATAACTAGTATGGAGGGAGCCACCAGCGTGACTACTTGATAAAGTAGCCATGGTAGTGGCAGGAGGAGTAGATACCAGCTGGCTTGAAGATGAAGTCGATACAGGTCTTGTAATAGTATTGAATTCTCCCAAATTAGGCATTGGATTGAGGGACAACGATGTAGACTGCGAGAAAAGCGGTGTAGAAGCTACCGGGTGACCACTACGAGCCTCGGATTGTCCCTGCCTTGCTAGTTGTATATTTACAGGCTGGGAAAAAGACTGAGACCCGGAAGCAAAAGCAAAACTTGGACGCAGAAAAGTGTGTGATTGCTGATGATATAGTTGTTGCGCTTCAGTCTGGGGCTGAGATTCAGAAAATCGGAGACTGGTGGCTTCAGTTCTATCTACTCCATCACCAATATGCATGTCTTGGGGTAAATCAGATAACGCCAGCAGAGAGCTATCTACAAATCCACAAATGGTGTCTATACTATTAGTAGTAGAAACGTCGCTGACTGATAAGCTGGTGGCCGCTGATGGTGCCCCCGGTACAGAAGAGCCTCTGTCTCCCGGCTGAAATTGAGACAAGTCTAATGAAGGATAGGCAAGCGATTGGTGAGGATGGATTGCATTCCCACCATACGCTGTGTGGAAAGGCCCGGGAAAACTAGTTTGCAGAGCCTCACGACCCAAGCCGAGACCGGTACCAGGATAAACTGAAAGGTGGACAGCTTGAGACTGTTGATGTTGTTTATAGGGCCAACTATAAGCTTGCATATCCTGATGCTGGCTTTGTGGCAAAAGGGCGTCTGAATGACGAGGAAAGTTCTGGCGTGGATCCAATTGAGGTTGGGTATTATGCAGTAGCTGGTTTTGTGTCTGCATTGTATACTGGTTTGCCATATCCGGATTGGAGGGATGTTTTGATAGTGGAACATCCACACTTCTTATCTCACACATGTTCAGACTCGGTAACGGAGGTCTATTTGGGACATTTGCAGGGAGTGCTTGACGTGACGAAGAGTCTGATGCAGCCATCACTGTATCTGAGCTCGAAAGAGAACCCGGGGGCTGCGGTGGCAAAGAAGAAAGTGAAGGTGCAATATTACTGATGCTGCTAATTGCGGGTTGAAGCTCTGTAGAAGTTCTAGACAGTACAGCCGTAATAGAAGGACCAGAAACGTCCAAGTTGATGCCGACAGGGTCGTCATTCAGACGAAGGACAGAAGCAGTGGTGCCGCCTAGAGAAGGTGGGGCCGTTGTGGAAAGTTCTTCTGAAAAATTACTTGTTATCGCAACAACTTTTGATTTTATAGCATTTTCCATATAGTGACGCAATTTATCATTATCGCGCTTCAACAACGACAGAGCACTCTTCCAATGACAACATGCAATCGGACTCAACTCAGCAATATTTCCCAGTTTACCAAGTATCAAACCATGCCTTGGCTCATAATTGTCTGGACAATCTTCTTTTGGATTTCCGTGCTGAAAAGAGACTTGCTTTTCGGTATGTTGATCACAGTGTAGACGATAGTGTGTGGTGAGTGTAGTTCTTTCTTGTTTGGATCTTTTCGTGTAACTTGGACCCATTCTATTATCACTAGCGTCAAAAATAACTGAATTCTGCGCAGTTGACCCAATGCCACCATTTTCAACATCAAAACGTTGACGTTTATGTGGTGGCCAATCCGATTGGTGTTGTCCACCTAGTGTTCTATCATGTTGCTCAAGGTAAGTTTCAATATGTCTTTGGCCATGTCTCGATACAGAAGTTTCTCCACCCACACGCACATCGATTACATCTTCATGGCCTGTACGTTTTGGTGGTTGGGACCCCCCGGCCATGTCCTCATCATCAGAAGGTTCCATTTTGGCACGCTTTCTCTTTCCAGAACTGCGAACTTCACGGTGGTCATCTGTAGGTGCGTTTAAACCGTGAGTTTCTGCCTGAGCCTTTGATAGAGATTGATCTCCAGTATAGCCAGATGAGCTACTATCATTTGCTGGTGTCGACTTCAATATCTTAGTATAGGTTACTAGATAGGTCGAAGGTTTCTCGGGCCTATCTCCGCCAGAGAATACCCACATCTCCATCGGACAAGTAACCCCGCGTATCTGCATTCGAAGATGACACACCCCGGGACTTTTTGACCGAGCTACATTCTTGAGACAACAAAACAAGCCATTCAAGTCTTGATATGATACATCAGAAGCTGTTAGGATACTGGAAGACGGCATTTTATCTCGATGTGCCCCCTCGTTGGTTATCTCTAAAAATATCTCTCGCACTCCTTGTCCGATTACTGACTTTGGAGTCCGGTCCCATATCATTTCTGAGTTGGAGGAAACGAACAATATTATTCCAGACACCGATAGTTTCATCCAAACACCTTTCCCATCTTGTCTGATAAACGGGTCATCACCTGGATCCGTGATATTGCTAACCGATTTACCTGGTGATGCACTTGCTTGACCGATAGTTGGTGGACACTTTGAAAGATTGAGTTGTTTTTTGATGAGGGCCAGGTCAGTTTTGATCACATCACTACTTTCCTTGGGCCTCAATCTAGAAGATGAAAGGATTTCTGGCGCCAATCCTGATTGCCTAATTCGAGACTCATATTGTGGCGATACTTCTGGGTACCGGCTAACTGAAGCAGATCTCAGAGATATATACGGAGGAGCACTTCTTTCCCGCCCAACAAGCAAGATCCATTTGTTAGGACGTCCAGGGTAAGTGAAAACCGACCCTCGGCTTTCAAACCAAATCCACCCACTATGCTTTTTTCGAACTCGATATAGCATGATGATCTCGACGCCGGATTTAGATGCCAGCTCCGGATCATCTAAAGATTCCTGGTCCTTACTACTGTATCGTGCCTGTGCGATATCATGAAGGCTCAAATTTGGCGCTTTGGTTTGATTCATCTCAAGTTTCGATGATGTAGGTTCAGGTGTATTTGAGCTATTAACTAATCGCGTTGACTTGGTTGTAGTAGCTGTGCTGCGATTCCTCAACCGAGCTTCAAGAGCTTCTAGCTTTCGGTTGACATAAACTATATCAATAGGATGACAAATCGACGATATGCTCTGCCCGATGATATCTTTGGCATCATATTCCAGAATGCGTTTACAGGCTTCAGAGGACGCATACTGAATACCACCACGAAGGTTCACAATATGGACCATATCACTAGTCATCTCTAAGATGGAGAGAACTAAATTGTGAGTGGCAACTGACTTCGAAATATTACTCGAGGTGATGGTTCCAGTACTAGGTTTTGAGGTTGATGGCAGAGTATTCGGGGTAGATTGAGTGACTGAAGTTGAAGCTTGAACCTTGTGAGTTTTTGGCTTAGGTGAATTGCTGGCTTTTGAAACATGGTTATTTAAAGCATTGCTTAAAGCATTGTCTGTAGCATTGATATCAGACACGTTATTCACTCGAACAATAGAACCGCCGTAATGCGACTGAACTGGAGGCAATATCTCAGGTCGAGCTCCTGGGTTCCTGGGTGAGGGCACAGGATGCATAATTTGTGCCGGCGGTGGAAGTGGAGGAACTGTGATTGGAAGAGAAAGTTTTTGGGTGATGTCGGATAATGATTTGCTCAAGTTGATGTCATGAAAAAGAGGCCATGGCGGACCATGACGGATAGGAAGACTTTGTGTGTTCTTGTTCTGGCTGGCATGCTGATATCTCACAAACATTTGGCCTTTGAAAGGTCCTTCTAAGTGTATGCTGATAGACTCTGAGCTTTCGACCATGTCTAGCTGAAACCCAACGAAGTATTGAGTGTTGTGATAAACAACTGGTATGATGGATACGGCATTGAGAAATGGAACTCCGCCTCTTCGGTAATTTATCAGTATTTGTTGGACTTCTCGGTTCTTGGACAGAGACTCTCGGATAAACTGTACAGCATGAGGATCCACAAATTTAGTCAGATATGTAGTAGTAGACGAATTTTGTGATGGTGTGGTTGAGTCTTTAGGCTCCTCTGATGAAAAGCTCTCCTGCAGTAGATCGCGTGGGACACCACCGGTCGGGTCCTGCAGAAAGCGACAGTTCTTGTTCAGTATATCGTGGATATTATATCCTGTCATTCGACAAAACGCATCAGAGGCATATTCTATGGGATTATCATCCCGACTGGCATTACACACACAGAAAGCACAATCCATGCTGACTTGGCCAATGTCAAACAGCGGATGTGGCCGAGACATGACAGACTGTAACAGCACCGGGACTTCAAAGTTAGCTGAAAGACATCGATGACTCAGCATCTGTGAGGCATCTGGGAATGTCAAGCGGGGCCCGGCTGTGTGGCCGTTGAAGGGCCGGGGTGGAAACGTTGTAGGATACCCATGTGGAGTATTTCCCGCGAATGCCGAAGATTGTCTTGGCTCATATCTAGAACTCGCATATTTCAATCCCGTCAGTGGGATAGGGTGTGGGAAGTGAGAGCGGTAGTCTTGATTAGCGGCCAAGATAGCCATATGTGATGACGAGTGCCCGTGTAGCCAATGTTCTTGAGACTCGGGGTATGTCTGGGGAATTATTGGATATAGGGACAAAGAGTAGCTAATAGGATTTGCAGAAGTTGGATTGATTGTAGCTGTATCTCCAGAGCAACTAGCAGTAATGACTCTATCTGATGCCTCGGCGGTGTACAGCTGAAAAGTCTCTGGTATGTCGTGAGATGATGCCCCGTAAGAACTCTCAGTGAGCCGATTATCCAGCTTTCTTTGATTTTGACTGATGATGTCATCCAAAGACTCAGGGGCGGTGTCACCAAAATTGAAATCGAAAAGATCAGAGACTGTCATCGAGATATTAGAGTCTATGGGTAAAATGGATGGAATTCCCACTGATGTTGACCTCGTTATATGTGAGTCGTGAGAGTATATGGCAACCGAAGAAGATTCGCAACTTGACGCTATAGTCTCCATGATGACTGATACTGGAGGGGTATATAAGATATAACAAAGGAATGACTAGAGGGCAACTGTCAGCTGATGTGTGCTTGCAAGGTTACCGTCAATATTACTCTCTGTCACAGATATTCATAATCTTGTTGCAATGATTAGGGCTAGTGACAGCCGGTACGAATATAAGAGGATACAATGAATAAAACAAATAAGCCGACCACAATTAAAAGAAACAAAAATGCCATTAACAGACAACCTAGTTCAGGATACAATTATCATGAGCCGAGATCAATCCTTCCGATGGAATAGAGAAAAAAATGACGATATAGGGATTATATCAGAGCCATAACCACAAGATTCCTCCGGGATAGTGACCGCGGCTTTAGTCTTCCAGCAGCCAAAGAAAAGAGAGCAACAAACGCATGTCTTGTCAAGAACAAGAAAATCTGAATGAATCTATTCGGGTAATAAGATCGCAGAGTGAGATATAGATCAACACCATTCAGATAACGACGTGACCTAATCAAAGTCGGCACGTAGTTGCTCTTTTGAATATTGTTAAAGCCAGACCGCAAAACCGGCTGACTTTCGAGATAGACAGATAGAGTGGCTGGTGAGTGACTAGTGACCAGCTGAGCTCGGTGGGGCACAATGATCCCTTCAACGTAACCTTCGACCTTGGTGAAAAACACTGCAGGATTATCGACCAAACTTTGGATATTTGAAGTGGATTAGAGTCTGGTTCAGTGTGTCGATGTAGTATCTTGAAATATGGATCTCAGCTTGTAGAAAAGCAACACAAATAGATGCAGTTCCTCGCCTAGTTTTGATTTTAGGATTTGAGTCACGGAACAGATATTAACGAGTACAGTGACATGAGACAAGCTTCTATTAGGAAATCCGGTATCTTGAAGAGTCAAATATATGGATGAGGTTTTAGCTGCCAAAGCTATCGTGATTGGTGGAAGTAATCCAAATGGAGAATGATATTGAAGAAAAAGGCGTGGAAATTTCAAAAAAGTCTTAGTTGATTCGGGATGCAGTAAATTGGCGTCAATATGATGCCGTGATCCGAAAAGAACGCTCTGATGGCGTCACAGGTATATTGTTATCAAGAGGTAGTTATGGTTTGGCTTACCGGGCACAAAGGTATAGACCAGGGACGCTAGCAAAACTATAAACAATCCACTAAGACAACGTGAAACACACAACTGGCGACGTGGATCAACAGAAAGAGCTCTTCATTGCAGATTCTATGCGTGGACCGGTCAAATTAAACACGTAACGAAAGCTACAGCGCAACATTTTGGGTTTCCCTTGATGCTCAGCCGGGACTGGTCAACCGCTGTGGCTGTTACAATACAGATAGTCAGGTAGTGTTAAGGTTTTGTGATCACTTACCAGTTAAGATGTAACTGCCCACAGTTTCCACGAAACCAAGGGCCGAACTTCAATGGGTTTGGGCCGATGCTTGATAGCAAATGGCCATGAAAATGAGGCGCTGTATAGGATTCGAGAACATGACCCGAAAGTGAGGAAGCCTGATCCAATCTGTGGGTGTGGCTCTAGTGTTGGAAAATATCCGACAAATTCAGATCTGATACAGAACGGGGTACGAAGCTGAGAAAGTTGTGTTAGGTCGTCAGAGATAGATTACGCTTTCGTGATTATGGATAAGTCATAAATGTGTTGGTAGCAACCTAAAATATTGAATAGGTCGGAGTGCCTCGGTTGAGCGTTGAATGTTTGTAGTACTAGGACTGGGACCTGGTCGAGGTGAAGACAAATACAATGTACAAAGGAGCAAATGGCTATATTGATGTACAAACCTTCCAGACTCTATAGGATTATATGACATTCTAACATGATTATATACAACGCTAAAGGTCTAGCCATTGTCTTTTATGACTAACGTGATGTCTGGCAAAGGAACTATACACCACGTGAGTAGATACATTCACCGAGAACTCAGAATACTAGCAGATAATAGATTTGAGGTTCTGTGTAACTTAAGCCCAGAAACCTAAGCTTTCAGCGGTGTCTTTTCAAGCATGATACCACCACATACAGAACAAGCCTGACGTCATAAATGACCAATGATATATGACACCCATTCTTCAATACAAGATCAAGCTCTGATGATCATTATCTCAGATATAAGAACCAAGACAACATTCATTATGCATGTCCAATTGTCATTATATTGACGCCTTGACATTTTAGATGAATTTTGTCTCGGCTATGAAGTGTGATAACTAGAGTGATTGAAACTTCAGCAATCTTTCACATCCAACAACCAATATGTTGTGCTATTGTACTATCAGATGGATGACCAAGTTGAAACCATGATACCTAACACATAAACTGAGGTTCAGGGTATCTGGCCTCATGATTGGTTGAGTGTTATAAAAATCAAGCATATAGGTACTCTATCTACCAATGAGTCTGGGGTGCCTATGACTGTTGCATCATATGCTTGCACATGTATTTCATGGTGCGACAGATGGCTACAACCTCGACTACGGGTGATCCACGGATGGCAAGAAAACAGAACTACAGGTACTTCTGGAGTCTGGCTGGGCATATCACACAATGTCATCTCCTATTGCACTTTCCAATGAAATATGCTCTTCATTCTGGTGTATGCCTATCCTTAATTTGTGTACTCTAGTGACGGGATCATGGCTCGACTCTTCTGGAATTTTTAGTAACTTCATAAGAATGAAGAATCGGAGCCGAAAATCAGAAGATGAAAGCGAACCTGGTGGGTGAAACGAGATTACTAGCAAACGGACCCGTTTGTTTGTCTCAGTTCAACTGTGCAATCACAGGCCTATCTCTCTACCCTAGTATCATACTGAAACAGGTAGCCAAAAGTGCAGCCCTTCAACTCTTTTCACAAGAGCCTAGTCTATCACAATGACCAAATAAAGCCCAAAATTTTCACGTTCCATCATATCCCCCTCTTGGGCCCAATGCAGAGTGATGCACCTGGCCGCACCACGCTTCACTCGCATTTTTAAGCCCCATCACGAGAAGGACGTAACAGCTAGCTTTCCCTCTCACTGACTGCTCACATGGCCATCGCTGACAACAGTTCCACTCCACAAGCTACACTTCACTAACCTTCCTTCCTTCGTCATGTCATTGCGTCGCCTTTTCGCTCGGGAACGCGACACAAAACGGGATTGATGGCAAGGGAGTAAAAAGGATTCGCTATCCTCACTGCGGAGTGAGCTGCAAGAAAAAAACAACAAGTGCCAAGCCGGAATTTGTAGGCTGCGGTGGATGGTCACAGTGGTCTACAGGCTTATACCGACTCTATATATGAGGAACTATCCATGCATATTCTCCGAAGTGATGGTGTGCGGGCATCCGGCAGGATATTTGGTAGTAATATGTGCTGATAATGAGAAATTTTATAATTCTCAATAATAATTTGAGGACATATTATGAAGAACACCCAGAGTTGAATCATAGTATAGACCTGCCATGTTCGTGACCGATTTATATCAAGTTCGCCGTATAGTGATGTCTAAGATATAACATGAGAGGTGGGTTCTTGTGTAACAGTAGACATCTGCCCATGCTCAGTAATCAAGTACATCAAACCGATCAGGAAAAAGAAATTATATTATGGGTCCTAGAAACGTGAGACTCGGGGATTGACTCCTTGAAGATAAAAGAAAACAAAAACTAGGAAACCCAAAATCCATGACTAAATCCAGGCACATCTTTGATTAACTCTCACATAGCTACTGTTGTACAATGCGATAGGCGGCCTGCATTATGCACACTTTGCCCTCATATTATATTAGACAAAAATCCCCTAGGGTTATCATCATAGTTTGTAATCGTGTAATGCTAAAAGCAAACGTAATTGCCTTCCAGTGCAGAGATCAAATAATGCTGATGACACTCTTCTCTTCATGTACTTTCTCCACAAAGATGTGTCCCGTTGGCATGACTCGCACTATAGTAGTGACTCCCACAGATCCAGGGTTGTCACACAAAATTGACATCATACATGACTATGGCAAAGTGTAAAGGAGATTAGGTTCAGAGGTTTCTATTAGGTGTAGAAAAAAACTTAAAAAAACAAGTGGTATTGTCAACATCCTCAGGACTCCCATTACATTGCGCTTCCTATTACGTAGACGAAGGACAGTTTGAAAACAACAAAACAATCAGAAAATTCAAAACATGCAGATACAAAAAGACCCTCTACCACAACATGGAGCCAATAAATCGCTCGCCCTCTATCGAAACAAAATTAGGTTGTCGTCCAATCATTCGTTGCCAATCCATTTTTACATTCCAAAGCACTTTTATGCATCATTTTCTCAACCTTTTTTTTCATTTTCATGGTCTTTTACACATCTAAGAGAAGTGAGCCATGATGCGAGCCTGAGCCTCGGCACTAAACTGACTCATAAGCGGAGCGGGGTTCAGACCAGCAGCAGTGCACAGATTCTTGGTGGAAGTAACGATGCGGCCAAGGGCCTGGCCCTGGAGGACATCAGTCTCAAGCGCCTGGGCAACCCAGACGAAGACTTCGCTAGCGCGGGCAGTGACACTAGGGTGGTTCCTATAGGAGGGATTGGGGGTTAGTCAATGTTACCCCGTCATCATGTACAGTGTGACGTGACAAGTAGACAAAGGTCAAAACTTAAGTAACTTACTGGTCAATCAGCTCAGCCAGGAACGAGTAGGCAAAAGGAGCGGCCTCGTCATCGTTAACTACGGGCAGGGTTTGAATCCACTGCTCGACGATGGCAGAGGCATTGGGGACAGAGCCAGGGGCAAAGTGGAGGATCTTAGCAATAGCCGCGCAAGCGTTCTCAGTGGCATAAACATTGTCTTCATTGCGGGGATCCTTGACAGTGGGAATTTGAAGAAGTATCGGAACAGAAGTACCGAGGAACTGGGCCCAGTCTGCACCACCACGTTGGGCAATAACACCAATACCGTAAGCGGCAGCCTGACGGATAGCAGGAGATTCATCCTGGCAGCTAGCAATCAGAGGCTGGGAGAGAAGAGGTGCGAACCGAATACTCTCGGCACCACAATATTCCAGGACATCATCGAAGATGCACAGGGCCCATTGACGCTGGGTGGGATCCTCAGACCTCAGGAACGCAGTGTAGAGGTCCATGAGTCTTTGCCAGGCAGGAAGGAAAGCAGGACCATGGTTTTTGAAGATGGCATGAAAGGCCTTGTTCATGTCAGACAGGAGAGTTTGGTCATCCTCGATGGCCAAAAGAAGTTCATCTGACTCATCATCATCAACCTCACCAGTACCATCTTCTTTATCCTCCAAGCGCTGCTTGACACGCTCCTTGTAGTCATCGAGAGCAGAAGTAGCACTCTCAATGAATTTCTCCATATGAACAGAGGTCATGCAGTTGGGACCAACAACTTCAACAGACTCGTAGAACCCCTGGTACATCTCAGCTAAGGTGTCAATGGCGGGCTCAGCCGTGAGTACATCCAGGAGCTTGTCGAGAGTAGCTGACCACAGACCAGCCATCTCAGAGGAAGTGGGGCCATAGGCCTTCTTGTAGCAGTTCAAAAGAGCAGGCACAAGCTTAGAAGAGACGAAGCGGACAGGGTCGTGGAAGAAGAAAGCCAAACCAGGCAAAGCAATCTTCTCCATAATGTTAGGAACATACTGCGCAAAGTGCTCTTCCAGAACTTGTGCGTAAACGACAAGCAACTCGATAGCCATGCGCTTGTCCTCCATAATGCTGGTACGAATTCCAATCATTTTACCCTTGACAGGAACTAGTTCCCAACCCTCTTCGCTCTGCATTTGCTCAATGTGTTCCTCATCCTCGATAAGAGTAATGTCGGCCTTGGCACTAGCAAGCTCCAGAAGTGGAGGAATGACTATAGGCAAGAAGGGAAGGAAGTCGGTATCAAGAACACGGCACATGCGACCCCAGCAGTGCATTAGGTACTGCTCCTGCGGATCATCTTCATCCTCAATACTATTCTGGATAGAGCTTAAGAGGTCAACCAGAGTTTTGGCGTCATTACCAAGACGGGCCTTGCCAACAGCCAAAGCAATTAGAGTAGCACACTCCATGGCCTTAGCGCGAAGGAGACGTAGTTCCTTCTGGTTCTCGCCACGAAGAACATTGACTAGGATAGGCATCAATGTGTCATAATATTTAGCAAAAGTGGATTCGGCAGCATCCGCGATAGTAGCAATGGTAGACAATGCCTGCTCCTGGACATAACGCTTGTCGCGAAGAAGATTGAAAAGGCTAGATAAGAGGTTATCGAGGTATGGCTCAAGGACTTCCTTCTCAGCCTCCTCACAGAAATTGACTAAAGCAGCTGCAGCGTGAGACTTGACGCGGGGCTCGGGTGAGTCGAGAACAGGAATAATTGCAGACAAGACGCGGTCATAGAAGTCAGTCTGCATCTTGGGAGCAAAGTCGGTGCTCATCTGACCCAAAGCATTGCAACCGGCCCAGCGAACACGGGGGTGAGAGTCGGAGAGGGCAGGGATGACAAGGTCAAGAACCTGGTTAAGCTCACCAATCATAAGCTCACGGCACCCCTCAGAGATCGCAGAGATAGCCATAAGTGCAGCATGGCGGTCTTTCCAAGAGAGCGAGGTCATCATGCGAGGCAGCCAATTGAAGGTAGGGGCCAAGATGGTTTCACCACCAAGTTTGTTGGCCAAACGGTCCATAGTCTGCTCACCAGCAACATGGTTTTGGTCGCTCTCATCCTGGTCAAGATCTTCACTCGCCAGCCATTCCGTGCAGTCTTCATCGTCTTCGCCAAGGTCGGTCATCAGGCTTAGGCACTGAGTAATCATGTCACTGGTGTAGCTATTATCCTTGCGGCACATAGAAGGAGCGTAATCGGCGAATGTCGCCAGAAGCTCCAAGGCGTTCTGTCGGCAGTTGTTCTCGAACTCCTTGTCTCCAACAACACCAATACAAAAGACAACGAGTTGGTGGAAAAGGGGCTTAAACATCTTGGGACAGCGCTCTGCCAGCTCGATCAGAGCAAGGAGAGCTTTGGAAAGATTATCAGAGTCACCGGACTCCTTGATGGGAGGAAGGATGCTGAGAATATCAGGCAGGAGGCCAAAGAATTTGACTTGAGCCTTGCGACCAAGACCCGAAAAGAAGGAAGCAAAAGCATCGACAGCCGCAAGACGAACCTATCTCAGAAGATTAACATTTGTACATTTATCCATGAGCTCTGGGGGAAACAACATACATTGACGGAGTCATCCTTGAAACCCTTGCTGAAGACACCAGCAATGGCCTCCTCATGTTGCTTTTCAATAATCGCGGGGGTAGCAGCGAAGACACGGAAAGCGGCCTCACGCTTCTCGGGCTCGACGGCAAGTGAAAGCTGGAACAACCCGTTCAGAAGTTCAGGCCAGGTGCTATCTGAATATTAAGTATCATTAACTTCTGTTTTTTGCTAAGATCTGATGACAGGCTTCGATAACATCACCTACCGTTATCGGTATATTGACGGGCGATCTCGGCAACGGCGTCACTGATCTTGTTGCGCACAGGACGTTGGGTCTCGGAGGCAAGGGCCTCGAGAAGTTTAGCACGAATGGCGCCGGCCTGATCATTGGGAAGAGAGAAAAATAGATCGACGGTGTCACCGGCAGCATTCTTGCGGGTTTTCTGGGAGATACGGCGGAAGATGACGGCACCGAATGAGCGGGTCTGAAAAGTAGTTAGAACTAAATTGGGCCTCAAGTCAGACATTGAGACTTACAGAGGCATCCTGAGAGAGCTGCATCTGCTCGGCGAGACCCATAAGGAGGATATCCGGACGAGTGGCTGTCCAGTTGTTCTGCAGATGCTCCTCAGCTTGGGAACGAGTAGAGTTGTCGGGGGATTGCAACGCCTGCAGAAGCTGGCCAAGCTCAGTGGCGACCTCGGCGGGAAGGACAGACATATTGACGAATATGATGTGGCAATGTGAAGGTATAATTTTATCGGGTAAATATATGAGTCTTTGGTGTGTAGGGGCGCTAGAAGACTGGCAGATCGGTCTGGTTGATGGCCTACAGAATTTCAAAGAGCCTTTTAGTGTCGCGACAATAAAACCTTTTGGGGCACCGGGCTCAAAAGGAATAGATAAAGACAATGAACACCTTGAACAAATTAGAGGACAAGATACGGCCCGTACACTCAGTGACGGTTTGTATTCTGTCTTTGTTTCTATTGAGGAAACCTGGCTTGGACAGCGTAATCGAGGGGGAAGAAAAGATGATTTACAGACGAGGCTAGAATGAATTTAAAGAGTGGGGTTCATACAAGGTTTTTATTTTTTTTTCTTGCTAGTAAAACCATTTTAGTTCAATTTAGTTGTTGGCGCATAGTAGGAGAATGAATCTTTCAACCATCCTCCGACGCTCTATTCCGTGGAAGGAATGGATTTATGGATGAAATTTAACCCTTCAGCACATGCCATTTGTTTATCGAGTCTTGGTCTGACTTCATAATGTCAACCCCTTATCTTGTGATTTGCTAATTGTTTATCTCTGAATCTGAAATATACCAGCTACCAAAATCCTTTTGGTCTATGAATATTGGTGTATTTTCGTGCATTTAAATCATTCTGCATTATATATATATCGATAACCATATGAAATAATGTATGGATGCTGCCCACATACTATGAAATTGTAAACGTTCTGGCATGAAGATTTTATCTGAACCTTCATCATAATGGGGTAAAGCCACTGACTTAGTGCCGACAACACATTTACAATAAAGTTGTAGGGTTGCGCAGCACACGACTACTGGAACAGTGTATAATTTGTGACACTGTATCTAAACCACTGTGGACAAGCGCTTGGACTATTGGGAAAAACGATAAAAGATTGCCCGACAATATGTTTCTACAGACAATGGCAGTTTCAGTTCCATTTATCATGAAAGTGTTTTTTTTCTTCAGGAAATTAAGATTGGTATGTTTTCTTTTCTCCCTGCTCTCACTTTTGCATCAAAGTAAGTCTAAATATTAACCAAACAAAAAAAGAAAAATCAAGAAAAGATATGTGAAATTAGGGCTTGTTCTGTCTAGGGTTACGTTAATCACCACGTGAAGATACTGTATGAATGAACCTTAACTTAGAGAGTCACAAGACATTCAAGCAACCATGAATGACGTGTGAATGGAAAGAAAGTAGTAACTTGACTTAGGGCAGTATCTCGACAGTTTTTTTTTGATGATTGATATCAACGCATCTCAATGCCATATCCCGAAAGTATATTTAGGCTCATAAATTTGAGGTCACAATTTGGACTGCACAACTGTATTGCTTCCTAAAAAGGCAATTACCACCGCCACCTCCAGTTTAGGCTGTGAGCATAGCGAATCAAGTCCATCTCCAACTGTCAACGTCATACGGCCCATATATAAAACTCTCCACTTTGTTTCTTCTGTTATATATTATTTGCATTGGTGTTAGGAACTCTCCACATTGTCTGTCATTTTCTTGGTTCTTGGCGAAATCTGATTTAACAGAATCATGGATCATTCAGAAACCCAATCATCATCGAGGAGTCAGGTGTCAAATGCACCGTCCTCCAATCATACAAGCCATATTTCTACCCCGAAACCAATTGTGCGTACTGGACCGTCCCATCAACACTCAGTCGCTAGCATTCACAGCAATGCCTCAAGCTCTTCCGGGCACCCTGTAGGATCTCCATTCTCTATTGGATTCGCTACTCGCCGCCACTCAATTGTTGATAGTTTGCAAAGCTTACCATCATCACCCCGATCTACACGGCATCCCTCGCTCACGCAATCAGCCCTACAAGAACTGATCAGCAAGAGTCGAAGTTCTCAGCATAAGCGAAGACTTAGTTCGGTGTTTGCAGGTAGAAATTTGCAAGATGTAACCATTGGTGAGCTCGCGCTGTCGACGGACTTCAAATGGGGTACCATGGATACTACGATCGAAGACGCAGCGAACGTAAGCAATATCAAGACCACTGACTGGGGATATAGCTAACATACTGTAGTTACTTCTCAAAACAGCACCCGTTAATGTTGTTCTCGTCACAGACAAAGAAAACGTTCATAATCCTATCACGACTTTTGACTTTAAGGATTTGAACACTTACCTGCTGGTAATTGTTGGAATTTTTAAACCAGATGAACATTTGGTCCAATTATATAATGAAATTTTATCAAAAGTCCAGATTGGTCAAGCCTTAACACTGAGGGATGTCCACCCAATCTGTCGTAAAGAATCGCTTGTTACCTTGTACGAGTCAGAGAAGATCCAGAAAGCAATTGAAATTCTGGGAAGCGGTATTCGCCATACCATTATTATTGACAAAAAGGGTGACGTTTCTGGTGTGTTAGATCAACTTCGCATCTTGGAGTTTTTCTGGAACGAGGGCATCAACTTCCCGGTCATTGAGAACACTTATTCTATCAGTCTTCAAGACCTGAAAATCTTGAGCACTAATGTAATAAGTCTCAAGTAAGTGTCAAGTAGTTATAATATGAATTATGGCAGCTCTACTAATCATCTGTTCGCAGCCAAGATCAGCCCTTGACGGATGCACTTCGACTCATGTATACCGAAGATCTTAACAGTGTGGCAGTTGTAGACAACAACAAACGTGTTGTAGGAAATATTTCCACGGTTGACGTTAAACATCTCACCAGTGCCATTAATGCGCATTTACTGCATGCCTCCTGCTTGAACTTCATTTCAGTAATTCTCAATGAACATGGTGTTGACAAAGGTCAGGACTCTTTTCCTGTGTTCTATGTGTCCATTCAGTCTTCACTATATCATACAATCGCCAAATTGGTTGCAACACAGTCCCATCACATGTGGATTGTTGATTGCCTGTCACCAGCCAACTCCAGCCCTACAACATCCTCCCTTCCTCATAAGGCACCATCGGCAACCTCATCGGCCGCTATACTGGTCCCACCAGCTTCAAGTGGTATCTTATCTTCATCTCCCGGATATGATCCAAGCTTATCAACAAATATAGTCCCAGGGAAGTCCGGAAAACTTGTTGGTGTGGTATCTTTGAGTGATGTTCTAAGTCTTTTTGCAAAGACAGTTGGGTTGAACGTTACAGAAACCAATAACTGAAGTTCAGATGGGATCAATAACATACCACTACCTTTCGAATTGTACGTCTTGCAATTTGCTTGACATGTACTGATTTAAATGCCCGAAGCATCGTGATATCATGTGGAAAGCAGCCGACAACAAATTAGTATTTGACATTATGACTATCAAGATCACGCGAGAGAATATGCCTTTGGTGAAATCATGTAATGGATTTGCTTTAATATAAACTCATGTATTCACAGATGAGTGATGTGATTTTAAAACAAAAATACAATGGTTTTAACACGTCTTAACTACCAATGCTTATTAAGGCGCCATGCATCTGCTAAATGGTTGGCTGCTGCGGTTTAAGCGATGAGAGGTACGATGAAAAACAAATGGATAAAAGGAAACAAATAGCCAATTTTTTATGCCTCATTTTTCTCCGAACCAGCTGTAGCACTTGCAACTTGTTGTTGCTCAGCCGGTGAGAATGTACTAGCGCCTTGCTGAAGAGCATGAACAAGTAACTGAACAGATTCAGTCTTGAAGTCCTCGGCGGTGCGAACTTTATCCAGGTCCTCCGCAAATTCTTGAGTCATGCGCTGAAGATAATAGAGAGAGAATTCGGAGTTGTCGGACATTATGGAGGCGAATCTAGGATAAGAAAGGATATCAAGGAAGCGAGACTGTGATAGAGGATGAATGAAGTTGGAGATTGTCAAGTATGTCAATTCCTTGAATGCAATGAAATAATTTCTAGGGGTTGATTCTCGAAATTTAGGGTTCTAGGATCCGAACCGAATATTTTAAGTGTTCAATTATTTGACAATTGTTGACTCTCCACATCCGATGAGCAGATTTTATCAACACTTCGTTGTATACATTCAATCACATTCCATTTATTGACCTATTGAAATATGTGGATATTTTCTCACGTTCAACTTAAGATTCATGAAAGAGTATATTTATTATGATTTAATTATAGTACATTACAAAAACAGCGGTGACAGAAAAGGGTATCGTTATGCTAGTCGCGACGTATAGTGATCAGGGACTAGAGTATGACTTTGACAGTGAACTATCTGTCAGGGTATAAATAATTCAATGAGTGCAAGATTAAGTATTTGGGAATTTGATTGTTTGCCGCGAAAGTCTCAATATCTTTTTTCACGGCGGATAGCCCAACCTTTAATGGCAAGTAGAATGAGAATCCAAGCCATCAACAGACCAACGAATCCCATAGTAACAGTGTACAGGAACATTGCATCCAATTCAGCGCGGATGATGGCGTCAACTGTGTTGGAAGCCTAATTCAGAATCACATTAGCCACCTTATATGGGTACGGTGGGATAGTTCGGATGAGATGGGTACTTACGCTAGCCATGAATACGATACCTCCAGCAATGAGCCCGAAAGAGGTAAGGAGCTCAGTCGGAGGACGAGAAGGATAAACTGAGGCAGGGGGGCGTAGCCACATGATAATATAGGTTAGAGCTCTCGCAAAAGAAGCGCCGGCTAAAAGGTCACCCCATTGCTTATGAATCATGGTCGAAACCATGGTATGCTGTTGGTGCGAACTCATCATGATTCCAAGAAGAAGAATAACCAAAGCAGGAATGGGATTCATCGAGAAACTGTACTGAGTGGGCTTTTGCAAGTCACCCCGCTCAATATCCACAGCCAGGTCTTCGGGGCGCTGAACTGATTCATCAACAGTGGTGTTGAGCAAGTCACGAATGTTTGTGGACTCAATCAGCATGCCACATAGTCCACCGCCGATGAAAAGGATTGTTATGGAAAAATGCTCAAGATCCTGATGAGTCCAGACACCATCCAGGCTGCCAAGATGCTCCATGAAAATATTAGTGATGCCATAGAGGAATATCATGAAACTTTCAGTGAACTCTGCAGTTGGACGCCAGCCCTGATCTTTTCGTGTGGGACGAATGTTCCATGCCCAGCCCAACTCTCCAAAGCTGCCAGACCAGCGTCCTAAGGTAAGGATGCCGAGCCAAAGAAAAATTCCGCCCTTAATCCAATGGGCTAATCCTGAGTAGATGCCGTTGGCTTCGAAGAAACGTCCTAATGTGACAATCCCCGTGCAGAAAGTAATAAAACCAAGAATCAAGCTGACGCGGTCAATGACATTATAGTACAAAGAAAACATGCGCCAAACCCGCGCCGAGAAGAAGCCTGCGATCTTTTCCGAAATCTTGGTCCACCGAGAAGATTTTCCGGGCAAGAATATTCTGTTAACAGAATCAAAAGAGTCCTCTTCGTCGCCATAGCGCTCTTTGCGCATGGTATGAAGTTCGTAGTTCGGATGCGGCGCAACTGTGGAGGCAGAACTGCTGCGAGAATGAGAAAAAGAGGATGGACTGCCATTGATAGTATCGTCAGAAGTGCGGTAAGGACTGTTGTGATCAGGTGAGTGCTGCATATCGACAGGCTCCTGTGCCAAGAAATTGACTCGTTCATAGGCATGAGTCTCGTCCTTAGTCCCCCATAAAGCTCCAGTCAGTTTACCAATGATACCAATTGCAATCTGTGTTCCAACTACTACACTGACAATCCATCCAAGTTTGTGATGGGCATTGTTCGGGTAAAGGTCTGGAGTAGTCGCGTTATAACCAATGGCAATGAATATTCCTAGAGTGTTCAGGCCTCCAAAGATAACTTGAGAAAGTATAGTATATCTAGAACGAGCTAAAGACAACATGACGGCTGATTTTTTTTTAACACAGATACAATTAGTATTCATGTCACCGGACGATTTCACCATGGTTACTTACCAAGCGGTACGACCACAACCCAAGCTAGGGTCATGACGGCAATATGAGCATAAAGGGTGCCTTTATGCTCTAGGTAGTTGAAATAGGAATCGGGTATGTCAGCGTTTACAAGTGGTGTTGCTGTGTGGTTTGAATTGTGACTGTCACCCATATCCATACTAGACATGTCCATTGCCGCCTCATCTCCATGGGCCAAGGCCAATACTGTGAAAACCAGCAAGGTGGGAACAACTCTTCTCGTGACTAAAGACATGATGTTTGACATATCGCACAGCGACGGGACTTGAGGAAGGGGTTAACGCCAAAGAAAAGTTAGAGAAAAGATGAAATATCAGGCAGGTATATATATATATACAACCAGCCAACTCAACGCATGGGCGTAGTGATGTAATGGTAGACACTGTTAAGCGAGAGATTATTACCGAGGGAGTTTGTTTCCAGCGGATGTGGGTGCCCGGACAGGGAATACTATTGCCGCTGGGATGCTGATGCCCCGAATTTGCGTGATAGAATCCAAAACTCGGTGTCAATGAATAATAATAGGACTATTGATGGCCTGATGTGTGGGAATATCAAATAAGTTAGATAACCAAAGCATTGTGAAAGTTGATGAAGGCATGGCTATTCGGAATTGAGGTTTGCTGGACGCAAAATGTAAACATGATAAGCTAATATCTCTAGTGGACTTTGTGAATGGCAATTACACTCGGGAAGACTCAAATACAAAACAAGTAAACTGCTGGGTGTAAATTGGTCTAACCTTTTTTTTAAAGAAAAAAAAGGAAAGGAAAAGGAATCTACATGTCTTGTTGATTTCGGGCCAATACATGATAATATGCATTCAAATCTGGACCTAGAATTAACCATGGCTTTCAGGAAAGATGCAATGAAGACTTTCTTGTTACCAGTTCCTAGGCAATCATAGGCGATGCATTCTGCTTTGAAGCAATTATCAGGCTGGTCGCGAAATCATGATTGAAACTGCGAGTCAGTGCGTTACTTGCGCTTAGCAGCTGAAGAACTGGTTTGCTCGTATGGTCATGGCTTGACATGGGAAGATTTACGTTTTGCATTGTGTTTCGAATTTATGGTATTTGGGACACTGATGTATACTTACAAATGAAGATGTATTATTTAGTTTCGAATTCCAAGAGTAATGTTGGTAGATCCTGGATCTACTGGTATTTGTTGATCCAGAACTTCAAGGACGTTTTTGGTCTTGAATACAGAAAAGGCACAAGTATATGTTTGGAAATAACTTGATATCAATATGTGGGGATCAGTCTTTTCTTTTATAAAGCCACTCTTGGCTTGTCTTCCAAATCAATATAGCACTACAAGTATCCATTTTTGATGGCCAATACCTATAAGTCGGTATACTTCTCAGGCCATACCGGTAAGTTTTGAAGACCCTGTCCGGAGTTTAACAGCATATGAGTGCCAGGCCTAAATTAAAATGATGGCAATTTACTTATTTATTTCTTTTCTTCTGCGCTAATACCTATTTGGGGCAGAAAGGTCAGCAACAGTAATATTGTGTAAATGGTCAACAGCCGCTCGCTCACCTGTCATTAATGTGTCAGTTTTTTAGACGTTCGTTGTCCGTAAACAAGCGCGAAGCTGCGCATTTTATGTGCGCTATGTTGCTCTTTATGTTGTATGCTTCAGACTTTAGTCGCACATCGCTGCAACTGACGACCTGCATGGTACGATTACTTGATCATAATCGTGATACAAAAATTGCGAAAAAATTACGAGCCACAACCAATCAACTTGACATGCTTCATTATTTCCGCAGCATCATTCCGATGGTTCCGGTAAGACTTCTTTGAGTCTTTGCTCTTGAGCGGAGCGGGGAGCGGAACCCAACTGTGGATCTATTACCGTAAACGGTTTAGACTCCACTTGTCGCTGGGATTAACATCTATAGAACTGGCAACACTGGGATCCACTTTCCAACCTCCCAAAAAAATCCGGCAAGCATAACTTGGAACCTTTTTAAAAAAAATTCTTTGTTGACGGTTAACAAGACGAGAGATGTGAGATGTGGGGCGAATACTAAATGACACCGTCCTTCTATCTCCGAGGTTGTAACCGCCGGTCACTACTTGGCAAGTTCTAATTTTTTCTCTCGGATTCTATCACAGCATACATGTAGGTGATCGTCGCACTATAGGCCACATCTTTGTCTTATGACGTGTTATTCAGTCAAATGAATGCAGTACACTGGACATGAAGATATTTTTATTCTATATATACCATTTTTTGAAGAAGCCATCAATTCGTTGAATTGTCCGTAGCGTGAGGATTGAGGCATGGGAATTAGAATCATCTGAGTCAGTGAAGAATGATCTAGCATGTAAAAGGAAAAGATGACGTCACCTGCACCTACACCGGCTGCTTCCTTGGCTATGTAGACCGGCACTTCCCTTTTTTCGATCTGAGTGGTGCACCCACAGTATAATCTCAATATCTGGACGGTGGTGTGCATGCGCTACCACCCCAACTTGCTCTCCTAGCACAATGAATCTAGATTCCTTTTTGACTGTAGGCGAAGTTCATGTGACAGACCCCGCGGCACAAACTGATTTGTAAGTATTGAGATTTTCTCTTTCTTTAAGTTGCCAAGAGGCAGAGGGGCTCGGAGGTGTAATATTTATGTAAATCTAAGCGATTCGTTCCGTCTTAAAATGCCGTAGTTTGGCTTACGGGATGCACGGAATGTATATATATATTATGTCATTCCCCACAAAAATTCATAAAAGCTTACAACTTGGATTATCCCAATCGCCTGTTTCTGTGCCGTGGAGGTTCATGCAACTTGCCGATTGTCTATCGGTGCCGTAATAGCCGATCTCCGAACAGTAGCCAAAAGTGCGCCGGTCTCAATGTTAAACTTCCATGTATGTACTGACAATAATGCCCAGCCTATTTTTTTGGAGTCATTTCGAATGCCGCGATGAATTTGGCTCTTGTTGCGGTAAGATCCGCAATTAGTCATCATGAACTTCTGTATCTGGCTGTTTTCCATGTACTGTATATCATGCATCGATAATGTCCTCTAACATTTTATGGTTATCGCAAGCATGCAGACTGACTCATTGACATCTCCTTCGGCCAGTAATAAGTTATCATGACCAGGCCAAGCCACGAGCATTTCAGAGAGGAGGGCAGTGTAATAACGACCGGATCGCGGAATCTCATCTCTCGAAATCTTCACACATTCATATATATATATATATCAATGTTCAACTTTTCTTTTTCTTCATCTGCGAAATCCCTTTTATTAAATACTGTTACTGGAAAATCCATCCCCGTTTTCTTTCTTCCCCGTGCCCGATGGTAATAGCCTTGTCTTCATCTTCTAGCTTTCGGATGATAAGGTATACGTTCTGAGTCATGCCAGGTATCAACTCTTTGAGTAAACCAACATATATAGCTTGAACCAACTCTTATAGTATCCATTGCTGGTCCTTATTCTCAGTCAACTTAGTAATGACTTCAGTTTCACGTTTTTGTTTGTGAGCAGTGTATTAGTCGATAGCCGCAAGTCCATCTTCTATGACGTCACCATACCCAGGATAGGCGCGGTCCTTGAACAAAGTCTTCATCCGCTCGAGACTTCATGTAAGCAGTGAGATCCTCAAACATAGTAGATACATGGCCAAGTACATTACCACTAGTGATTAAGGCATTTTCCTCGGCTAGGTAGAACACAAAATGGTCAACGATATGTCTGAGGGTTTGGTAATCACAATTTGTAGCCCCCTCTACAACCAACTCCTGGTCATCATAAACATTAGACACGTCTTTTCCCGGAGCTGCCTTATAGATCCTGACTTCTGGGCATAGCTCACGTAGTGTTGTATTTCCATAACAGTGATCGGAGTGCCAATGTGTAATCAGCAGATATTTGACAGTCGCTTTTTCCTGTACTAACACTGTCTTCAGAGTCCCTGTCCAAATGGGAAATCCTTGGCCACTATCGATCAAGATCCTCTCGGGGCCAGTACCAAGGAGATAAGTATTGGTTCCCTGAAGTGTAAGTCTGCCTAGATTGCCAGCCATGATGCGAATCATGTGTGGAGATAGGCAGCTCCAGTCTAGAAATGTTGTAGATTGGAATTCATACTCTCTCTCCGCGTAGGTTTAGGAACTTGTGTGATTTTTACACGAAGCGACATGATGTGAGTATGAAGTTGATGGGACTGGAGAACAGAAAACTAAAACTTAGAAATTGACTTTGTTCGAGATGTACAGATCATAGTTCCATAAGAATGTCAGCCCGAGGCCAGCAAAAAGGCGCGACATTTGGCACTTAGCACTTCAGTGATACATGGTCCCAGTAAATCAAATATGTCTGAATCGTCAACCTACAAATCAAAAGACAACAGAATAGTGAAAGCTAGAGGTCTGTAAATCTATCTATATGAAACAAATAATATGGGCCATATGATTATATAACTGGAAATAATATCAACTATCGTCATGAACCAGAATTGCATACCATATAAATACAATGATAATCAAACTCCACTTTACTTTGTTCAACTCAGTATTATGTCAAGCTCTGATGTAACCCTAACATTAGATGTCTTTGTTAGGGTGATATACTTCGTAGATACCCATCTTTTCTGAGATTTAGTATTGACAATTAATTATGTCGAACGTTAGTAGTCCTCATGAATGAGTCAGCCAACTTGTTTCCTTGACTACAAGATTCTACCAACATCATCATTTCTTCTAAACAATCCAAATTCAAGCTTAGCCTCGTAATAGCACATCAACTTCTAATTCTTATCAATCCCATGGTTTAGCGTTCAGTACAAGACTTTGTCAGCATTTTTGGCATCCCAAATAATTCACAATTTCACCGAAGATTTTTGCAACGACCAAATGTACGCACCCCGTCATATCAAGAACTATCTACCAGTCAATTCTATATGTCGGCTTTGCGATTATACCCAATATTGATTTAATACCTTGCGACATTCTCTCATATTTTGCGACCAATTACGCTCATATACCGGATCGCGCATCGGCACTTTCCATTTTGCCTGACAACGCCTGACAACGTCACGACTACACCGCGCCCCAGAATACGTCAGAATACGTATCACCATCAACACCACTTACTAGACCCAGTGGGTTTACATACACAATGCCAAAGCCAACAAAACTACAGGCTCAGGCACAACCGCCAGCCAAAGTGAATGCACCAGTAAAGGGGATTCCGATGTTTGGTTGCGGTAAGTAGCCATGTACTCAGGCTTTGCCAATGATCACCTCTGACTAGACTTTAGATCATACCCAAATCCTGCTCCAACAGCCCCAAGAAAACCTCAACTCGTGTATGAATAACTATAAAACAATCCTTTGTCGGATATTTGACGATACGACGCCTCTTGTAGCTCAAACAGCAAAGGCTGGAAACGGTGCCGTCGTGACTACATTGACATCAAATTACTTGTGCCTCCAGTGTACTGATATCGTCACGGAAGATTGTATCCCACAACATGGTTCCAAAAAGCATCACCGATTTTGTAAGTCATTACCTAATAGCCCTACTTCTATAAATTGTTCTAACCCGAGGAGATGTCGATTCTCGAAACGGCGTGTTATATTGCCACATGTGTGACGACCTTGTTTACGACCCAACCCTCGAAGAACTTCGTCTCTTAAAACAAGGCACCGGGTCTTTCTCGCGACGCAAACGCAGGCTCGATGAACTCTCAACTGAGGAGGTCAAGGACGAACTCCGTTTTATCAACAACAACACAACAGCAGTCTCCTGTCGAGCCAGCGGGCTCCGTGGATTATACAATGCAGGAGCCACATGCTACCAGAATGTTGTGCTACAAAGCTTCCTTCACAACCCAATACTACGGAACTATTATTTATCTGATAGACATGCTGGTTGCTCAGTATCACATTGTTTGAGCTGTGCCATGGACGATGTTTTCCAGGAGTTCTATGGCGTTGAAAACACCAACGGATACACTCCGGCAAATGTCTTGTCTGGTTTCTGGATATCTGAAAAGAAAGCTTTCGAGAATCTGGTCACTACCCGCGAGCAAGATGCCCATGAATTCTTCCAGTTTCTCGCTGAGGAGCTTCACGAACGTAACAGCGAACTTGAAGGCCATAGGGATAGTGGCGACGGTTGTTCTTGCGTGATTCATCAAATGTTTTATGGGAAGATGCAGAGCACCACTACCTGCTCCAAGTGCAATTCATCGACAGATGCCTATCAGTCATTTCTCGATCTAAACTTGGGTCTTGAATCTTCTTTACGTAAAAAGCGGGATGAGAAGAATCAGGTCAATCTACAGGACTGTCTTGATTCCGAGTACGTCCACCAAGACAAATGTGAATATCGATGTCAGAAGTGCAATTCGCAACAAAGTGCCACCCGTCGTACAAGTGTGAAGCGGTTGCCCAACACTTTGACTATTCAACTAAAGGTATGTTAAACGATCCGGTATGTCTTTTCCTACAAGCGTTCCTAACCATCATGTTTAGCGATTTGAATTTCGCCAAGGTCGTAACGACAAGGCTCTCAAGATTGATACTCAAGTAGAGTTTCCGTTAGAGCTTAACATGCTCCCGTATACCACTTTGGGCAGGGATGAAGAGAATCGGGCAAACCGTCAGTACAACAGGACGTGTACTTATGACCTGATGAGTGTAATTGTGCACAATGGCGATCTTGAGACTGGGCACTACCTGGCCTACTGCCGTGTCGGTGAGCAGTGGTTCAAATTTAATGATCACAAGGTACAAATGGCTTCAGTATCAGAGGTGCTTAGTTCTCAGGCTTATCTCTTGTTCTACATTGTCAAACACACAAATTAGAGATGATGTTTACCAAATAGAGAGAATACATGCAACCATTCTGTCAAATCTCATACTTCGGTATGGCTTAAATCCATTATCTGTTTTGCTATTATTTTGCATTTTTTGTATCTATCTCCATTTCCACTCTTCACATTCGAAGTTTGCATAGCAATAGAACTCATTGCTAAGACCCCGGGCATGTTTGGGCTCAAAAGTGGTGGTTTTCAAGCCGAAGGACTTGTAGACCTTAAGAGCAAGAGTCTGCATGCGTTCTCCAGTGCAGAGGATTACCTTTGTTGACGCAGCATCAACCTTGCACAGCCATTTCACTGTCAAAGCAGCTAGAATCGAGTCAACAGGTAATCCAGAGGCTTAAGTTACAGGATGTTGTTTCTTACCTTTAGTTTGGCAATCCTCACTCAAGAACGGAGGATCGCAGACAACTCTGTCAACGGCGCCCTTGATGGTATCAGGAAGCTTGAAGGGCTGTTGGAAGTCATAGAAGACAAATTCAGGGAAAACTCCGAATCTGTTATCATGTTCCAGTAACAACATTTTTGGAGGTTTGATTTCTGGATTTTCTCTCACTATGTTTTTCAGTGCAACAAAGACACTAGGAGCCGAAACAACAGCAATAGTCATCTCAGGTGTGATACCATCTAATAACTGGTTCGCCAACAGGATGGCCGTTTCATCTGAGTACCAGAATTGAGACTCATTCCAATCTTCTCCAAAGGCTTTCATGCTTAAGGGTCTGGAAGCATCACGAGAAACGGCATTGGCTTCCGCGGCCGCTTGAAGTTTTACAAACTCCTTTTCGCGGGCATCTTTCTCTTGATTGAACTCTGCCAGCGCCGCAAGTGCATGAGCAGAGAGGGTGCTACATAGAAGTCAGTCAGATGCATATGGTTTCAATCTAAGTAAGAAAAAAAATTGGGCTGTCCTCACATGGGTTCGTCATCGTTATCATAAGCTGTCATATTGTTCTCACACAATACTAAGAGATATAGTTATGAAATCATATGGAGTCCATGATTCATGATTATTATAGCCCAATTTATAAACTTTCATGATACTAAAAGGGTTATGAGTTTTTTTTGTTAGGGTTTATCATAGCATTAATATGTTCATGTCGTCATTACGAGGTTCATGAACAGGTTCAAATAGACAATGAGTTGGGCTTGCACGAAAAATCAAGATAAAAGCAACTTGTTCGATTATTTGGGATAGTTATAGCTTCTGATCTCTCGCACCGTGACAGATCATGAATGAAGCTTCTGTATTTGGCAGAATCATTGTCTGATAATAGGTAGTAGGTGATGACAAGATTCCGTGATCCAAAGTCAAGCGTTGACACAGACTGTTTACTGATTGTCGATGACATGAAGATATTTGCGGTCTTCGCGCAATTCTTTCTCTGTAGAAGGAGGAAGGTTGAAAACACTGGCGGCACGGAAGCCAAGCTAATGTACGCGTCAGAAGAATTTCGCTGACACGAGTCAATGAACTTACCAGGTAATCATAGGTGAACTTGCTGATATCATCTGGTTCGATACCAAGATCTTTAAAGGTTTTAGCTGTTGGGTCGATAACTTGATCATACAGCTCGCGCTCATATTCTTGAGCAGAGATAGTCTGCCAGTACACAGCTTTGTTCAGTATATCTGCGGCCCACATCAAGAACTTCGGAGGAACATTGATGTGACGACGCTTTTTGTAAATCTCACGGTCAACCATCTCTGCTATTTCGAAGGTAGAGTATTCTTTGGGCCCGTATAGTTCGAATGTTTGTCCGGCAGTGGAATCATCAAAAGCTATGACTTCTAGAGCTTGTCCAACGTTGATTACATGCACGGGAGAATACCTCTCGCGCATGTTATTACAAGTGAAGAGGTTCATGACAGTGGCAAGCTTGAGCAGGAGGTTGTCCTCAAACCCGAAAGTAGGCGCGGGACGAACGATAGTAGTCTCAGGGAAGATCTCTCGGGCTACCTTTTCACCGCGACCCTTGGTTTCAAAAAACTCACAAGAGGAGTTGGGATCGGCATTGTATGAGGAGACATGGATGAAACGGTCAACATCGTACTTGGCTACAGCTTCCGCAATGCGTTCAGTCCCTTCCACATGGACATCCTCTAAAGTGAAGTTTCTAGAGATTGGTGAGTAATCATGTTTACCTGGTGACGGGAATCATTCATACTTGGTTGGCCCATCACGCCCGATCAGATTGATGACAATATCCGAGTGACGGACGCTGCGTTCAATGGAGCCCGTGTTGCGAAGATCAAACTCCTGTAATCGAGATCAGAACTAATGCGGTACAAATCCCACGATACCATAGTGACTTACGATGAACGACACCCTTCCAAGATCACCAGTTACTTTGAGGTGACGTTTAGCCATATCTTCACGAAAAGGAATGACAACATTGCATCCTTGACGTGCTATACCAAATCATAGATTTAGACATCTTATCACGATAGAATAAAGTGTGTTTGTTTTTCGTACCTAAGCGATTGACGATGTATCTGCCAAGTCTGCCAGTTGCCCCAAAGACAGTAGCGATATTGCCTAATGATCAATATGTCAGATCCGCTTTGGAAAATTATTGGGTTTTGTAAGATAACATACCACCAAGCGAAGAACTATAAACATAATATAACCATTAGTTTTGTAAAACTATAAAATTGTCTTTAAGAGAAGCACATACCGACCACCTGGAGTTCTTAATATAGGTTTACCAGTTCTTGTGATTGCCACATCTGCAATTGCACGACGAGCTAGAAACTCGGTGGTCACGGAACGGGTCAACCGCATAAAGCTTTGGTTCGTAAGCATTGTTCAGGTTAGTTCGTGACCCCAGCCAAGATACTGCAGAACCTAAGGTGAGATAGTTGGTCAGTTATCTTGAGACCGGAAATCTAAGCGGATATTGTATAAGCTTTATTTGGTAATTTGATGTAAGCATCCAAACTAGATTGTTGTTAGGATTTGACTTAATTGGCTATCACGTGAATGACGAGGTTTATTTGGAGTAGGGCAGGGATGTTTGTCCAATAGAATGTTGGAATTGCTTTGACGTATGGGGCTGAAAGTTCTAGCTAGTAAGCTGGGAGCTAAGTCAGGCTGCTGTGCAGCCGCGTTACCAAGCAGATTGACCAAATCAGGAAAGCAGCACCATCAACATCAGTTGCCTACGATGTCTATCTTTTACAATTGACAGTTTGAACCTTAGTCTACCATAGGCGTTTACCTCTTATTACTGCTTGACTGTTTCAGCTATTGAAGCATCATTGGCTTCAGCCTATGCTGTTACCATTCGTTAATACCCCTCCATTGACATAGCTTGACATCTTCCGCCCCACGATTGCGGACGGCAGTCACGATAATTACACTTTTTAGCTAGAGAGTCCTTATTTTCGTCTTTCCTACTCGACGGTCGTTGAGTCTTACGCTCTAAAATGTCTGCCAACGAAAAGATCTTGGACTTCTTATCAGATCAGCGGGATGCTGTCCCAGAAAATCTCCAAGCCCATATCTTGGATTTTGAGAGTTTATGGGAGCGCAAATTGTGGCATCAGCTTACGGACCAACTGCGCCAGTTTTTTAATGATCCTGATAGCGCGCCATTCCGCTTAGCCTTCTATAAGAATTTCATCCTCACCTTCGCCGACAAAATCAACCAACTGAAGCTCGTCCAGCTTGCTCTGAGTGCTTCCACCCAATGCGAATGTAAGAATCAATTTTGATGGTTTCTTCGATTAATACACATACTGACCGATCCCTCCAGTTCACACTGAGCGTCTTAACTTCCTCGAGGTGATTGCCAAGAAAGTAGATACCCCCGATACCAAAGACGCCTTTGTACTAGCATCTACTGCCGTCGCCAAGGTCAAACTGAATTTACCTGATCTTGAAGGTGCCCGGAAGGACTTGGATAACAGTGAAAGAATACTGGATCATCTGGATTCTATTGATCCCTTCGTAAACGCCACCTTCTATGATGCCAATGCCAGTTACTATCAGGTTTGTTTGGATTACCTTTATCTTTCTGTGGACCTCCCATGATCTAACATATGATAGCGCCAAAATGATTTTGCCGCTTATTATCGTAATGCCCTATTGTATCTCGCCTGCATTGACCTCTCGACCCTTTCCTCTAAAGAACGCCACATCCGCGCTTACCACCTCAGTGTCGCTGCCCTTGTTTCTGAAAGCATCTACAACTTTGGTGAACTCCTTCTTCACCCCATTCTTGACGCCCTCAAGGACAGCGAAAATGAATGGTTACGTGAGCTTGTTTTCGCCTTTAACAAAGGCGATCTGACTGCATTCGATCGACTGTCTGATCATATTCAGGCCAATCCTCTTTTGAGCAAGTTTGCTACTCACTTGCGCCAGAAGATTTACCTGGCTGCTCTGACTGAGGCTATTTTCCGTCACCCTCCTCATAATCGTGCAATGTCCTTCAAAGATATTTCAACCACTACTAAAGTCGAAGAGTCTGCCATTGAACATCTCATTATGAAAGCTCTCAGTCTGGGTCTTGTGCGGGGAACCATTGATCAAGTCGACGAAATGGCCTATATCACTTGGGTACAACCCAAAGTGCTTGATAAGACACAGATTGCGGAGATGAAACAACGTCTTCAGGACTGGAGCCAGAATGTGAATAACCTGGGTAACTGGGTCGAGAAGAATGGCGATGACCTCTGGGTATCATAGATCCGTTAATAGCCAGTAGAATTAGGCAGGGTATAGTTCCCGAGGGAGATGGGACATTATGATAATAACGAAGGATACATTGATATTTGGCTGCACATTCAGTTATCCATCAAACATTGTCACCCATGTTACACATTCACAGACATAAAAAGTATAAATAAGTTACCGAAGAAAATGTTTTCTGACCAATTATTGTATTTTATTACTTTATGAAACAAAAGTCCCAACATAGCACCGGCAATCTAGTGTCCCGCAACCCTAGGGCTTCCTAGTACTACCAGAGAAGCCGCTAACCAAGCAGGCCACCAAACACCCCAAGTCACAACACTGGTGTAAACACCGGAAACATTCCAACCAGAAGCTGCCTGCTGAAGCAACTCCTCAACAGATCCCTCACACAAAACACTAACCATAAAGATTACAGCCACCGGGCTGATGAGGTTAAAGAATGCGGACAACGATAGCATGGTGGGAAGCTTGGGGCCCAAAGGCGTAGCAAAGGAGAAAGGAGAGGAAAAAAGTCCAACAAAGAACGCAAGTGAGAAGTTCATGGTAGCCAGACCGGCCAGGAACATGCCTAGACCAAGCAATGAGAATGACTTGATAAGCTGTAGGTGCTGAGCAGTAGGGTTGTATGTAGAAATGAGAGCACTCAGTATGAATGGCAACGCACAGTTCAATGCAGCAAAGGCATAGAACGTAGCACCGAGAGCACTTCTAGATAGGATATTAAACAGACAAAATGGAATTAATCCTAGTGCATGTAATGAAATTACGGTGATCAAAGGAAGAGCAACGTCACGCTCTGTGGTATCAGAGAAGCTATCCTTTTCACTCTCAGATTCTGCAGGTGGCGCCAGTGGGCCAAGTGAACAATCACTCTCGTTTCCGTCCTCTTGGTCTTTTGATGATGTCTTCTTCGCCTTCCTAGTTTCGTTGGCCGCTGAGGCCTTTGAAACACTAGAGTCTGACTGCCCGCTTTTAATCCAGCCAGCGATGGCCATTATGGTAAAGTTAGCTGCAAGAACCATGGCACTAGGAAGATATGTTCCGATACTCACAAACCGATCGCGGTTCATGAGGAGATAGAAGAAGAAGCTCTGATGAAGATGTTCAAGCAGATTGTTCAAACTGCGAAAAGTCGCTTCAACGACTCTTCCCATAGCCATCTCATCTTGCCAACCATGGCCGTAGGGCTTGAGAGTAACTGCATCGACATGATATGGGATGAAGGCGCTGTGAGGGCCAGTTGCGTGACCCAGACCCTGATTCACCATGCCACGGAACATCGTCTTAAGACGGTCAATGTAATCATCATCATGATCCCACATTCTCTGAATATTGGACTGGAACTGCATCTGGTGGTGGGAAATACTAGCAACGCTGTTGATTAAGTCGAGGTTAGGCAATTGGCCGTTGACTCCATCGTATGTTATATGCAACGACTGAAAGTGCTCCTCTTGAGAATAGTCAAGCGCTAATGCTCCTTGTAGTAAACCGGACTTAATTGGAAGAGGTCCGATAGTTGAAATATCGTGAGCATCGTGATAGGCATCTACCCACGCTTGTGTACCCATGATTGGCTCTGGTGGAAACAGAATAATGATATCTTTGGACCACAGTGACCAACGTTTAAAGTAGCGGGCCAAGGTCAAAGCCAATGGGACACCATGCGTATTGAGCTGGCCATCGCCGGTTTCCCATGATGCAATTAGCACAAGAGCTTCGGTTGCGTCCCCACGAGGGGCCTGAAGGATCGCATACAAGTTCTCTCCAGTGTAAGTCACGCCAGATGTGGTATAAGTGAAGTTTTGACGAGCTGTTTTGAGGCCTATGTCACGAGTGATCTTCTCGATACCATCATTGATGCTGTGAATTGGGTGTCAGTGCTGGCGCTCCATAGCGTAATTTGGGACAGAGGCGACAACATACGCATAATTGTCCTGCCCTACGAGAGACTTGATTTCGTATTTGTATGCGCGAAATACGTGCTGATCGCTACCGCTGAAGTATGTATGTACTTGGCCCGGAAGTAAGGCATTCTCAGAGATGTAAGTCCGGCGCGAATAGTCGTCAAGAGGTAAGAGAAGAAGCCAAGTAATGCCAGTCACCATACAGCCAAGAGATATGTAGGGCGGTAGCTTGAGTAGTCGAGGGTCTTGTCGTATCTGAAAGGCCGAAGCTATAGACAGGTTAGTTAATATTTTAGATCTGTCATTAACAGCGCAGGTGTCAAATTCAACTTGCACTCTCAGTCCATGGCACATGACGATGTTACTTACAAATTAATCGCGACATAGCTACAGTGAAGATATTCAGATGCGCAGTAAGAACAGAGATCTAATTCAGACGGTCACAGAATATAGGCCCTATTATATAAATGTCGAGTATCCAAACAATGTTGAGAGTAGTTATGGAGACGTCAGCAACTCGAAATCGGTAATCAGCTTGAAGATGTTGACAAGATATGTGTACATGTTTTACAGCCTAGCTTGTTCGCAATTGAACCTTGTTTTGGCAGGGTTTACAAGGGTTTACAAGGGTTTAAAGTTCCAGTTGTTGAATAAATAGGCTTTTTTAACTCAACAGGTTTGAACCTCAAAGTAATGATGACATGTCGAGAAAAAGATATTAAAAAGCCCAAAATATCACCAAGATGAGGAGAATATATGGATATAATAGACAAATATTATATAGCTGCAAAACATATTTATTGGATATGTTGTTTTGAGTACACAACCGCTTTTTTTACGGCTCATGGGCCGAGTCTTTGGCTACCTCCATTTGTGGCAGCAATGAAGGCCGCAGGAGTAGTGCTAGTAGTGACCAGAGGATGCCCGGTAGCAGAGGGAAGAACACCGAATCGACCATATGTCTTCTGGTCAACACTAACATAATGGGGAAGGATGGCAAGAAGGTTCAACTTCCCCTCAATCCAACGCAAGATCTTCTCTGGCGGGGCTAAATACTTGATATAGCCCATCCCACCTAAAGTTATCAGTTAATATCACAATTGAGCAGTGGTCTTGAATAAAAAAATCGACTTACAAACATAACCAATAATCAGACCGCAAAGATGACCCGTGAAACTGCTGCTAGGAACCAACGCCGCGACAACAACCAGTAAAAACAGAGGAGTTGTCCAAGTCGGAATCTTGTAGGTTCCAAGCAGGAAATGTGGGTTCGTCTTGGCGGTGCGAACAGCTTCTATGGCTAAGAGCAAGAAAACCCAAACACTGGTCGACATTAGCACATGTTTACCAGAAATGAATATTCTCAATATGGGGAAGCTAACCTAGCACCGGCAATTGCGGTGTTACTGTGGAAGATGTAGCCTTCGATTATGATATAAAGTATTCCTGGAAAGGTGGCCAAGGCTATCAACTATTAGTTGAACTGTATGTCTGAACGGTAGAAAGACTTGAACTTACGTCCGGTGAACATGGCTACAGTGGTGAGAGTTCCATATTCTAACTCAAATCTTTCCACTAATGGCGTAAGCGCAAAAATGTTGCCCAGAAAATGCAATGAATTGAGGTGTATAAGTGGGTATGTGTTCAACCGGTAACCTGACGGATACATCGATACGTTAGCTATATATACAAACTAACTTGCAAATTCAAGATCGGCCGTCCTCACCAGATGCTAGATTAAATTCCACAGGCTTGAGACATCCCCAATCGATGACATCAAATGAAAATACTAAGGACGTCACCCAGAGAAAGACAATGATTGCACTCAAACATCTCGTGAAAAGTGGTAACCTGTTGATATAGGAACGGGCTCGGGCAGTATTGATACGCTGTGTCGTTGGAGGCATGACGAAGAGGTCGAGTATGGCACGTTTTAGGGCAATGGGCCAACTTTCTTGTTCCGGATAATTAGGAGGTTGACAGGTAGCGACTAAACCTATCTAGGAAATGATTTAGGAGATGATAAAAGCAGGAAATGACTGCGAAGAGGAATTATATTGTAGATTACTGGAACTGGAGGTTGAGGCCCTATTGTTGCGACGTGATAATATAGGGACTCAGGATGATAATGTCAATTTGTGAATGCGCCACGGAAGAGTCGGCTATGGAATTGTGGAAGTGTGATTCGATATAGGGAAACGGACTGCTATGAACAGGAAGTTTTAACAAAACAAAAGCCTTGACTTTACGCAAACCAATGATCGGACGACAAAATCTGTTGATGCAATGGAACTTGGGCAGTGTTCAAGTTTGGAGGGCGTCGTGAATTGTCATCGTCAACTGAGCCCAAGGATTTGTATATCTTATCAACACGTGATCTGCAACCCCAACGACACTCCGACAAGACATGATATATTCATCTGAAGATATATTCAGAATTTCCTCAGCCAAGATGCATCATTCACAAATGTTAACCGAGTAATTCTTATAAAAAAATCCAACCGTTCCTAATTTCTACAGTTTTATAAGGCTGTAAATCAGCTAAGTGTAACCCCAATAATGATAACATAGCAAAACTAACGTCAACGGACGTTCAGTAACCTGTCGCAGACCCAAGCAGACACAAAAAACAACAAAAAATACAATAACCAATGATGCATTGCCGTGTACCCAAAGGAAAAGAAAGCTCCAGGAACACGCCAGCCAATGTGCAATGTGACGTCTGTAAGGTAGCCGTCGAGAAGAAAGAATCCGCCCTGAAACAAAAAGAAAATTCTGAACAGCTACGAAGAGTTGTACAAAAATCATGTATGCATTTTTACGCGAGAAGGTAAAAAAAAAAGAAAAAGAGGGGAAAGGCGTTGTACTGGAGTTCAAGTTGTGAACTATTTCCATCCGAAGACCAAGCAAAAAAACAAGTCATAGCTTACCACTTCGTGTTATCGTGACAACACGACCGACTGGCAAAAAGAAAAAAAATATCTTTACTGGGCGTTCTTCTTGGCCATGGTGTTCAGAGCGGATCCATTTTTAAACCACTCAATCTGAGGCTCATTGAAGGTGTGGGAGAGTTTGATGTCGAAAGGAGCATCGCCCGAAGCAGGATGGACACGCAGGGTAAGGGGCCTACCAACAGCGAGCTCAGTGCACATGACGTCGACCTTATCATCGGGCTTGATTTTGTCGTAGTCAGCAGGATCGGAGAAGGTTAGGGGAAGCATTCCTTGCTTCTTCAGGTTGGTCTCGTGGATACGAGCGAAGGAGCGAGTGATGATGGCCAAACCACCCAGGTGACGAGGCTCCAAAGCGGCGTGCTCACGGGAAGAGCCCTCACCGTAGTTCCAATCGCCAACAACAACCCACTTAATACCCTTGGCCTTGTAGTCACGGGCGACGTCAGGGACACCGCCCCACTGGCCAGTAGTAAAGTTCCTGACCCTGTTGGCCTCTTCGTTGGCCTCGTTGATAGCACCGATCAACATGTTGTTGGAGATGTTGTCCAGATGACCACGGTACTTAAGCCAGGGACCAGCCATGGAGATGTGATCAGTAGTAGTCTTGCCCTTGCACTTGATTAAGATAGGGATGCCAAGAGCGTCTTTACCATCCCACGGCTGGAAGGGGGACAGGATCTGGAGACGATCAGAAGTGGGGGCAACGTTGACCGAGAGGGTGGAGCGGTCAGCAGGAGGAGCCTGGTAGGTATTCTCACCAGGGTCGTACCCGCGGGAAGGCAGCGCGACACCGGTAGGAGGCTTGAGCATAAATTCGTTGCCATTCTTGTCCTTGAGCTTGTCGGTCAATGGGTTGAAGTGGAGGGAACCGGCAATGGAGAGAGCGACGACCATGTCAGGGGAAGTAACAAAGGACCGGGTAGCAGGATTGGAGTCATTACGACCAGTAAAGTTACGATTATAGGAGGAGACAATGGAGTTGGCCTCACCCTTCTTGATATCACGGCGATCCCACTGACCGATGCAAGGACCGCAAGCGTTGGCTAGAACAACGCCACCGAACTCCTCAAAAGTCTTGAGTTGGCCATCACGTTCAATGGTGGCGCGGACCTGTTCAGAACCAGGAGTGACGGTAAAGAGGGACTTGGCCTTCAGACCATGCTCCATGGCATCACGGGCAATAGAAGCGGCACGGTCCATGTCCTCGTAAGAGGAGTTGGTGCAGGAACCGATCAAACCAACCTTCATTTCGGAGGGCCAGTTGTTCTCCTTGGCGGCCTGAGAGAACTTGGAGATAGGAGTGGCCAAATCGGGGGTGTAGGGACCATTGATGTGAGGCTCAAGCTCAGACAGGTTGATCTCGATAAGTTGGTCGTACTCACAGCCCTCATCAGGGCGCAGTTCTTTGGAATAGACACGAGCAAAGTCGCCAATCTCCTTACGCTTGGTAGCGACAAGGTAGTCGTACATGCGCTCGGAAAATGGAAAGACGGAGGTGGTGGCGCCGATTTCAGCACCCATGTTGGCAATAGTACCTAGACCAGTGGCTGAGATAGACTGCAGACCGGAACCGTGGTATTCAACAATGGCGCCAGTACCACCCTTGACAGTAAGGATGCCAGCGACCTTCAAAATGATGTCTGTTTGGTATTTAGCTTGTGTAAATTCAACACAAAAAATACAGATTGATTAACTTACCCTTAGGAGAGGCCCAGCCGTTAAGCTGACCAGTCAGCTTGACACCAATAACCTTAGGGGCCTTCAACTCCCAAGGAAGGTTGGCCATGACATCAACAGCATCAGCACCACCAACACCAATGGCGCACATGCCCAGACCACCACCGTTGGGGGTATGAGAATCAGTACCGATAAGCAACCCACCGGGGAAGGCGTAATTCTCGAGAATGATCTGGTGGATGATGCCAGAACCGGGCTTCCAGAAACCGATGTTGAACTTGGCGCAAGCAGAAGCAAGGAAGTCGTAAACTTCCTTGTTGATGTCCTTGGCGCGGGCAAGATCCTTCTCACCACCAACTTGAGCCTGAATCAAGTGGTCACAATGGACAGTGGTGGGGTTGGCGACGGAAGGCATCCCAGCCGACATGAACTGGAGAATGGCCATCTGAGCAGTAGCATCCTGGCAAGCGACACGATCAGGACGAAGCTTAAGATAAGAGACACCACGCTCGATGTCCTGGTTGTGCGGATCATCCAAGTGAGAATACAGAATCTTCTCGGCATAGGTAAGAGGGCGGTTAAGACGGGCGCGGACAATGCCCAGGTTTTCGGACATCTTCTTATAGTTGATGAAGTTACCCTCTTCGAGGTTGTTTTGTCTGACCTGTTGAGCGAGTGGATTATTAATAACATGTAAAACTTTATCACGATGGCAAGTGCTTTCTAGATTAGCCGTACCTTGCGATCGAGAGGGGAATCGTGAACAGTCGCTAGACGGCGCACGCCAGAGGCGGCACCAAACATGGTGCGGTTCCGGGCCATGCCCAGAATCTGGCGAGTAGCCAGCATTGTGGATATATCTGCGGGGAAAGTTGAAGGTATGAGTGAAGAGGTGGTTATGCTTTCACCGATGTCTGGGCGACAACAATAGAAAAGATCAATCAGGTAAGATACTCAGCCCAGCAGAGTATCTAATTTACATGCAACACAGGTTATTTCCAAATCGTATAGAATTTCGGGTGTGCTGATTATAATTGGCGAGATAAAGGAACAGGAAGAGAATGAGAGGGAGAACTGTTGGAAATGGTGACGTTCCGGATTGAATATTAAATATGAATCTTGATGGGGGGTGTAAATAAACCCCCGGGGCAAAGCAAATGCTTCATCCACTCACTACCACGGCTATTTCCTCTTTTGTTTTACAAAAGTCATGTTCAGCTCCTACAAACACTATTTCTTGCAGGGAGGGTGGTTGGTCTGTAGTTGGTCTGCCGCACCCAAATTAGAGGCCCAGACAGGAAAGACATTTTCGGCGTTACGGTTTTATTGCAACGGAGCAACTCGGCTATGACGAAAGGAGCACTTGCAGACAGTAAAAATGGAGGCCGGGCGGCCGGACCAATCATGAGCAAGCTATTATGCTTGTATAGTGATTTTCAAAAAAGCTACACCTAGGCCCTCCTTGAATCCTGGAGTACCTTATCCTTGTCAGTTGTGTACATGAGTGTTTAGCTAGTGCACGGGCAAGAGGGGCAAGTCTGGAGAATGACGCCGAGAGGGCTAGACAAGTAAAATCACATCCGGTGGCAATGCAGAATCCAGTTGCTCAAGTTTGTACAGACGTGACATATCCATGTTTGGTTCTTCAGGGCAACATTTACAGAAACTCATTCACGCTTGCAGTCTAAGAGAATTTTATGCATTCCATGAATACATGATTATGAATAATAAGGGGGTCACGATGGATCCGCCCGCTATGTACACTGAAAGAGTCAATATCTTTATCATTATGTGAGCTTTGCAAGTCGCTATTTCCGCTTCTGGGTGTGGGACTATATATCAAATACGACCCGCAAAATCGTTGTTGGATTTCACGTAGAAAACACATAACATCTCAGCCAATAAAAACTACCGATTTGCAATATGCTGCACTGAGTTCCTTTAAATAAATATTTAGGTTTTGAGTCTACCGAGTCACAAGACCAAATCTAAGCCTGGACCATACATAACACTTTACCCCTATTTTGAACAGTACAAAAATGTCGGAGTGACCTGCATAACATATGGACGACAAAAAGCTCGGCTTCAAACATCTTGATCACTGCCAACATCGATATAGACGTCATTGTGTCCAGGGTACTTCATGAAACGGGTCATGTGACTGGCAGCATTTATATATATTTATATGCCTACATTGGATGTAAACAATTACTTGGTGTATACATCCCTTTATATACATTGAAAAAATACTTAGTAATGTCCGGCTGCCCGGGAGTTCACATGGCCATCCTTCAATTATACAGAGATCAATATTCACTTCTTATGAGATCGTTAAGTTAATGACATGTAAAACGGTGAGTTGAACCTCTTCACCATGGAATATCATGAATGTGGTGGTTAGAGAGGGGAAACGAGTGGACAGTATATTAAATACATATATATATTTCATCAATTCCGGGGATGGCAGAGTGACAGCCTAATTCACGCATACCATATATGAAAGTAACGAGTTAAATAATACTTAGATAGAACCAATCAGAACTTTGTTGTTAGATGTCAAAAGTATGATACAGGTAGGTGAGATCATTAACCGTCGTTGGTAGAAGTTTGCCAGTTACTGTCAGAACTTTATTGAAGACGTTTGAGGTTATTATAAGTTATATATTAACGGTACTACAGTTAAAAAAAAAAATACGTTAATATATACAAATAATAAACCCAGAGGTTGTGAATATAAGCATAGAATATAAGTTTCCTAGTCCTTGTTAATGTCCCGGCGATGCTCGGAGTTGTCAGTTCCCAGCTCAAGCTCAGGCATCTCAGCCTCTGTCAGTATCTAATGCAGGGGTATATGGTCCTGAATAACTGGCTAGCTCTGCAAATTCGGATGCAGAGCAGTAAAAAATAGTAAAAAATGTGTGGTTTATATGTCAGTTTCCTAGACAGGACAACGATTGGAATTACCATGCCACCCTACAATAAACCTGCAGCTTGTTCATATTCTCTGTATATTCTCTGTCAGCCCAAAGAAAGTCTAGCAGCTGATGTGAGGGGGTGGACGTACATAAATACGTACATGCATCCACAGTTTTGTCTAATAATCTATATATTTAAATACTATCATCATATTACCGCATACTAACGCATCATCATCACAATATAGCTGTCATTCAGTCATGAAAGACCAAAAACACTCACTTGATTGCTAATACATTAGCCATGTGAGTAAACTGACCCATGTTTCGAAGCCGGGGTTGCACCCTCAAGCTAGCCTAGTTCGTAAATACGAATACATCTCGGCCGAACACCAACAGACTGGGATCCACAACGATGTGTGTTGAAGCGTGATGAAATTTACATAGCCAGTTGGGAGTTGCCCTCAGGCCGAGTCTCTTGGTTTCGGATAACGGAGCCGACAAATACAAATTCCAATAGTTTCAGTCCTCGTCAGTTAGCCATGAACATCAAAACTCCATGGTTTAAACACATGAAGGCCATGTCGATCTACTTGTATTAGAATAAATATTTTGCGTTGATGTATACTATACTCAGACTTGAAGCCGTCGGTCTTCGACTTAAGCTTCGAGTCCGCCAAGTCCCTACGAACTTGTCATGCTAAATGTCTACATACCTACCCGCGGAATCTTGCTGATCCGTGCCCTTTCTACACCCCGGTACTGACTTCAAAATTCTAAAATTCTCTGAGTTGTCGATAAACTTCGGCGTAGTCGCCAGTTCTATGTAGTTGTTTAGGCTATTTCAATTGCTTTTTTTCTCTCATTAATGGGATCTGGGCTATGTTAAAGTTGGGAAATTTCTCAAAAAATTATCGTGTATCAAAATGGGGTCCAGTCATAAGGTTCTACGCGTTAAAGTAATATTAACTCATAATGGCATTATTAGCAAAGATACACCATGCATGAATTTAATTAGATAGAGAGCATCAAATCTGGACTACATAAAAAATTGTTATGGACGATTCATTACGAAACAGTATCTGAAATATCACAAATACACAACCCATATTCATTTAAGTAACAAGTCTATAAACCAACCCCCTTACACCCTAGTCAAGCCCTAATGAACAAGACGTCTACTCTTTTCAGTACTCATTATCCCAATCCTCACCAACACGCAGCTGCAAAATAGTGAAAAAAAAAACGATTGAAAGACAGAACAAAAAGAATAAAACAAACGATAGACCGAGATTGTAATAGTCAGATAGACACGTAGAATGTAGAATATGTATAAAGCTGGGAAAAGAAAAGACATAACAAGCATGACGTCGGAGACTACATCACAGAATGATAGTTGCAATCACTGAAGTATATAACGGCAACTCTATCATATTCGATCCCATGCACATTTACTTAAAGAGCTTGACCTTAATCTTAGCAGTGGCACTAGCCTCTTCGGTTTGTGCTCCATCAGTAACAGTGCTGAGACCGATACCAGTGTAAGTTGCAGCACGAACACCTGTAACCAGCTTGCCTCTCGTGTTATCATTGTCCTGGTGGTTAGGTTGGATCAGAGCCTGATCAGTAAGTATCTTAGGCATGCTGTCAAAGTTAATTACATCCAGCTTGCCGATGACAACGGGACCCACGATAAGCGCCAAGATCAAAACGAGCAAAGTAAAGTAGATGGTGGCATAGCGAGTAACACGGCGCCGACGCAACTTAGACTGCTTAAGAGAGTAGATAGGAGGACGGATGTGACGAGAGGGACGGAGCCAGAAGAGCATAGTACTATGAAGCATGTCCATCTTGGGGATAAGCAAGAAAGGCGTCATCAGGAACAAAATGACATGACCAAGAATGAAATCGCAACCAAACATGGTGAGCTCAGTGATCTTGCAAAGGAATTCACGCGCAGGCTGCGAGATAGAATGCCAGCCCATAGAGTACCATTTACCAGTCCAGAAAGCGATGTTGGAGGCATCCGTCTTGATCTCACGAGTGAGGGCCAGCGAAACAATAAGCTTGATGACAAAACGCTGGACTGCCATGGATGCAACCATACCACAGACAGTACGAGCCCAGTTCAACTCCTCGAGGAAGAACATCGCTTCAAACGAAATAATCAGGATGATGACGGCAATGGCATGAGCGATACCAGCCAAAACGGAACCGAACTTCTTGCAGCACATGCTCAGAAGAGGACCCATGAAACAGGCCATGAAGAAGAAGACCATGAGGGCACCAGCGTTAACGACGATAGGCAAAAAGACCACAATACCAAGACGGATGAGTGAATTGGTCTTTCCGTAAGTGTCACTGGCGGTGGCATCGACTCCAGTCTGCGCATTGATGAAAAGGTAGGGGATAACTGCCACAACAGCCAAAACCAGCGGAGCCATAATCTCGCCGAAGAATAAGTTTGTAATAGCAGCACGAGGAACATCCGCAGATTGCTTAGCAGAAGGATCGCCCAGAATCTTCCGCTTGTAACCAGTAATGCGAGTACGTGACAACCGACAGAAGGAAATCCATGAAGAAGCATGGCTGCGCGAGTTACCGCGAGACAACCAGCGCAAGTAGTCACGGTAATCAATGAAAAAGTCATTCCACGCAAACTGGTGGGGGTTGTACAGGAAAGGAGAAACACAAAGAGCCAGAAGAGACAACCAGAAGTAAATGAGAGCGGGAGTCCATACAGTTGATGTGGCAAACAGAAGAATCAATAGAAGGCGAGCACCGAAATAGATTGAGGGGCCAGCGAAACGAGAGTAGAGGACACCAAAAGGAATGCGGGCAGTGGCAAAGCCACGACCAGTACCAATGTAGCGGGCACCGCCAAAAGATAAGTTCTGTTGCACAGCGTTGGCGTAGATCTGGCAAGTAAACACCTCGAAGAGAGGCGACAGAGAACAGAATTGCTTCAGAAGACGCAGTACACATCTCCAAGCACCGCGCTCAATAAGCTCCTGGGTACCCAGAGGGACGAACGAGATAAAGAACACAAACACGATGGAGATAATTGAGCGGTAGGCCCAGTCGACAATCGCATCAGTGTTGGCACACCCGGTAGGATAGAGGGCATCCGTAATAGGGACGTTGCGGTTGTAGTTGCAAGCAATAGTCTCATGGCGCAAGGCACCCAGGTTGAGGAGTACAAGCATAAACAACTGCACAGATAGCATGATGAACATGTTATTCAAATGGAAACCTGGGTGGGCGTAATAGAAGGACAGGAAACGATCTAGAGGAAGCTGCGTGCCAAGGTAATAGTACTCACGAGAAAGCATTTGCTCACCCATTCCAGTACCAATCTTGGTAGTGAAGTTGAGAATGGAACCGAAACCAAGATCACGACCTTTACCACACTGGTAGTACTCGCAGTGTTTGATACGGCCACCACGCAACATGGCATTCATACCGGCGTAAATATCCTCGTTCAGGTGAAGACCCTTCTGAGCCTTGGAGACACCACCACGAGTGCACATGAAGATGCCATTCAGGAAATCGGGGTGACCATAGTGCAGCTTACCACCGATTTGAGCCAATGTACGGGCAGACAAGGTACCGAACGTCTGTTCCTTTCCAGCAGCAACATCACCCATGATACCAATGTTCTCGGAGAAAATATACTCACGAGCACCAAGAATAGCAACAGGAGCGGAGACCTCATTCTTGACACCAGGGGTATAAGGGTTGGCATTCTCGAGCTTCATTTCTTCGAACTCGGCAAGAACGGAGCGAATCTTCAAGCATTCCTCAAGATAGTTGTCCTGGTTGGCATCAATAAGCTGCATGTACTCACCACGATAGAAGATTACGGCGTGGTTCTGGTTATCAGACTTTCCATCACCAAGAATCGGGTTACCAGAAAGTTGTACCCGGAACTTGGGACGACGCATGCCATTGTCCATGACTTCACAGTGACCGTCAATTAAAGCAGAGTACAGGCGAGGTTCTTCGCCCTCATTTGCAGGTGGTTCTTCATCCAGATAGGCAATTTGCAGATCAGGGTAAGCACGGAGCAAGAACTCGGTGTTTTCCATCTCCTCCTTCTTGAATTTGGCATAACGTTGCATGGAAACAACAAGCTTGAACTTTCGGCGGGACATACGCTCCAGTTCCCGTTCCAGCTTGTCGGAGTTGCCACCAAACATCTGAACGACTTCGGGGTTCTCAACGCGGTACAAAAGCTTGATGGCACGGCTGTAGTTCATAAAGCCAGAGATGGTACGGTACAGGGTTTGAGAGCGGAGAGAAGCCCAAATACGAGTACGCAGGGTGTATTCGGGCGCAGAACTCTTAAAACCAATACAGTAGAAGGGCAGATCATCAATCTTGCTCTTGGCAGTATCCTTCTCCTTCTTTTCATCAGCAGCATCAAAGGTGGAGGTTTCATCAGCCAAAATCTTGGTATCCTTAACGAAACAATCCCATTCATGAGGGTGAAGTTGCTTCAGATATTCCAGTAAAGTAACACGGGAGTACGGTTCATCCTCGCGAATGATTTCACGCAAAGAAAGAAGAATCTTCTCGGAGTAATGGGGGATAAAGACAGTGAAGGTTGGCATGTTATCAACCGGAAGAGGCTCGGGGATGGGAGTGGACAGGGATTGGGCAAAGAAGGAAATACGACGCTCCGCCTCGCTCTGACTAGGGAAGTATTCGGTCTTGAACGAGTGATCTTCTTGGGACACAAAAAAAGTAGGAGCTCTCAAAGTACGCTTACCTTCCTGCTCAGAAGGAACCTGGTGGTAAAGAAGCTTCTGGACGTGATCAATAGCGAGAAGGTGCTCACGGTACATGCTGATGACGATGGCGTTCCAGATCTGAGAGATAAGAACTTTAGGTTTGTACTTAATCTCCATGTCGGTGGTGGCCAAGACCTTTGAGTAGATACGCTTGGGCAGGCGAGAGTAAATATTTCTCCATGGGGTCCAGATAGAGGAACCAAGGTAGAACGACCGCGCAATGGAGAAGACAGTGTTAACGACGACATAAAAGAGATAAGTATCGAGAAAGAAAAAAATAAGATCAGTTAGGGTCATTAAGATAAGAGTAATGGCCGGCTGGCGTTTGCAAAGAATATCACCGAAAATCTTGTCACCTTGGCATGTAATGTCCATAATGGAGAGGTAACGAATGGGGTCACGGAATGAGAGTGTCAAATACATATAAGACTCGCCGAACTTGGCGCCAAAGGTTACCAACCACAGACCATAAGACATCGCCATATCGTTGCCCTTTAACTGAGGCCAGCTAGCGGTGAATGTCTGAGACGCAACATATTGACGGGAGTTCTTGGTCAAATATGAACCAAAAAGACCACCGAGAGGCATAATCGAGAAGAAGATATATGTCAAAAGAGCGATAACAAAATGCACAATACCGACAATTTTGATGACAGACTTGGGGATGGAATCTTTGGCAATCAAGAAGATAAAGACGAATGGTGCAATGTTGAGGACTAGAACCAAGATGAGGAATAACAGACGCTTGGTCAGGTGTTGAGCCCCAGCCCATTTACGAGGGACGTAGGTCCACTCGCATAGGGTAGCCATGACTTGAATGAAGGCGGCAATAGCACCACCAAGACCGACAATTGAGAAAAGCTTGCCCGTTTCAGGTTGGTTATTGACCTGTTGTTCGTAGGCGCTGCCGAGGATGATGCTAGGAGCATTGAAAGCAGTATAAAACCAGAACATAGTAACGTGGATAATCCAGATACGGTTGAAGTTTACCACCATATGGAACCACGAACGCGTCTCTTTATACGTCTTGAAGAAAGACTTCTTCCATGAGACTTCACCAAGCTTCTGGTAGCGCTCAGCTGGCGGAACATCAACGAGGCGCGTCTTGTCCTCGAGAACAATACGTTCAATACCTTCGGGGTACCAGAATAGCTGGTTACAGTCATCATAACCGATAATCTGGTTATGGTCACGCTCACGACGAACGTACTTGCCATCTAGAATCTCATACCCCTGATCACGGCAGTACTGATAAAGAGGAGTAATGCACTTGTTCAGATACGAAAGTTCTTCTGCCGGTTCAACCTGGTTCTGACCGGCAGGAGAGTTCAAGTAATCATCACAACACTTGAATATGAAGCAGAGACACTCAGGCATGAAACGCACTTGGTTAGCCTCGCCCCAGCAGAGAAGGTACAAGGCGATTTGACGGCATCGGTCATGCTGGGACATGCGATTCATACGGGTCTTCCAACGGAATTCAGCCGCCTCGAGACTATCATCACCTTCAAGTTCTTGGAGGATATCAGATTCGGTCTGATCCTCTGTCTCACCTTTGCCCTTCTTCTTCTTCTGCTTGCGCTTCAGACCTTTACCCTTCATGTTCGCAAAACCAACGGCATCATCAAGATCAAGGTGGGCAGCAAAGTACCATTTGCGGTAGTTGGCATTGTCACCTCCGATATAATCAGCATGAAGTGATAGGAGAGCCTGATTAGGGGTCATGCGGGAAGCACGAGAGTCGAGTTGGGTCATCAAATGATCGTACATGTTGCGCATGCTGTCTTTTTGAAAGCCGAACTTGTTTGCGAGATCCACGAAAATGTCCTCAATCTCTTCCTTTGACAAAGGAATTTGAGCTTCAGCGGTCCACGCTGGGTAGGGCTCACGAGAACGTTGTCCGGCAGGAAGAACGTTAGTGTAATCAACACCGAAGTTAGGGGTTGAGGCACCAGACGAACGGTTTCCGCCGTAGGACACTTGGGAAGAAGGAGGACGAAATCCGCGAACACCATCTTGTCCTTGATCGTAGCCATCGTAACGTTCATCACCGCGGCCATAGTAGTCCATATCAGTAGCACGGGCCATATCAGATCTCATGGTGAAATCACTGAAGGTTTCTGAGTCATCTTCGGAGCCATGAGGCCGGCCTCCGCGGTTGTCGTATCCTTGATCGTAACCCTGATCATAGCCATTTCCGTGACCATCTTGACCATAATAATTGTCTTGGTATTGGTCAGTATTGTCGTAGTACCCACCATCTTGCTGGTATGGGTTATTCTGGTCTGCGTTGTAATAACCACTGTTGAATTTCCACATTAGATACTGAATAAATAATCAGACGCAGATAACACGATGTACTCACGAATTGTCATAGTAGCCATCATTTCCACCACGCTGATTCTGGTCATAACCGTTGTCGTAATACTGGTCATCTTGGTAGTACTGATCTTGACTGTGACCTTGGCCAGCACCCTGGGTGTAGCCGGCATCGTAGCCTTGGCCACCGCCGCCTCCCGGATATCCTGACATCGTGTATGTGTTCTCGTAGAGCTTCGGTACTGTTTGCGTAAGTTTGGTGTGTTAGCGACTATAAACCGGACAGTTTGTGGATCGAATATTGGAGAAGGTAGTATTTGGTTTCTTAGTGGATTATGGATCCAATGTCAATGTACCTCTTAATCAGGCATTAAAGCGGGAGAAGATTGATGCTTAGATAACAAGATGAAATACAGAAGCTAGCCTGCAGAATGTTGGGAATGGTTTGTTTGGGTTTCCAATCAATTTTTGCTTAAGATAAATAGACGACCGTATTCTCACGCAGAAGCATGAAAACACCTAGCTGAATAACGAGTGCTTGCTAGTATGGTCTGTTCTATCCTGAAGATATAAAGTGTTAACGAGCGAGGTAGAGCAAAAAGTCGGGACAAAAGCTGATTACTGCAGTGAGCAGACAAGCTGAGGTGGAAGAATGAACAGAAGCAGGAGAAAGAAAATAAGAAAAAAGAGTGTAGATGGCGAGAGTTTGCATAAGTTTCGCCGACAACCAAGGGAAAAGGAAAAACTGGATGTCAACACTGGAATTCCTAGGTTCAATCGCCAACACAAGCAAGCAAAATCAGAGAAGAAATTAAAAAAAAAAAAAAAAAAAAAGAGAAATTTGAGCAGGAAGAAAAGGAAAATTCACAGGTTTTGCAAAGATGGCTGAGAGACAACCTTTCAGTTGTTCCTTATGTTTGCTTATGTTTGGTTGATGCCCAGGCTTCCTTGGTGCTGCTAATGGTGGGGGGTGTGCGAAACATCGAAAGTACAGTCAATTAAAAATCAGTGTCTGAAGAAGGCAATTGCATACAAGTTGCTGTTACAGATGGGTCTGGTAAAAACAGCTAGCGGGCAATGATTCTCTGAATCAACTATGCTGGTGCTTTAGAATTTTCCAGGGTAGTCGGTTGTTTGAGTTTACAATTTGGGTAATACTCAGGGAAATGGTCTACGCCTGCTTTATTCTGGATTGGTCCAACAATGAGCCCCTTACGCAGCGGTCAGAAGCTCAGTTTCAAGAAGCTTGCCGAGTGTATGCTGGCGTTCATTTATCACTTGGGATTGAGTACTATCACATTAATAAAAGTATTCAGTTACATAAATAACTTAATGACTCTGTATTTATTTCTTTAACTATTTATATTACATGTAGGCTAAATCCCAATGGCAGAGGTTCATTGCATAAGTTATGGGAGCAACTTGCGCTCGCAATCTCGAAAGGAAATGTGATAGTTATTGGGGCTAAAACTAAGTCTATAGGGAGAACGAAGCGTAGCATTACCAGTGCTTCATCAACACTCATAAGCCACATTCCATAGGGCAATGTTCAAAATCATATTTTTTTATACATTTTTAATATAAGGGTTTATGCATTAGGGTTCACCTACTCAAGCTCTAGAATTTTGGATTGGCTGTACTATATACACAGATTGTAATTTTGGACCTTATTGTGTAGGAAATACACTTGTTTTAATGCTATATATGATTATGGAACTCTCCTATATCTTAGAATTTCTGTTATTGTTGATTTTTACAGGAGATTAAGTCTGCCTCCATATCTATCTATTTGAATATGTAGCAGCATCAGATTGCCATCATTTTGAGAGATGGCAGTTGACTTCATTGCTCAGGGGTGATAGCAAATGATGGTTGCTTAACAGTGGGTAGTAATAATGATAGAGTTATGGACTAGCGTCAGGGGCGTGCAGACAAAAGCTGAGCCAATGAGGCTGGACGCAGGGCCTAGAGAAACACAGCCAATCAATGATAAGAACGGCCTGCAAGATGAATCCCGCCACCCCCTGCGACCTTCCCTCACAGAACAGGTAAGCGGAATGCCATGTAGAGCTTTCATTGGGGTTCAACACTGATTTTCAGAAACAATACTTGAATACTTGGAATGTGGACTTCGATACATGGATTTGTTATTATTTATTTACCATGGATTTGTACATACTATATATTGTAAAAAGAAACTTTGATAATAGCACAATAGAGTAATAAGGGGCTTATGGGAATTGATGGATTCCATAATTATGAACTAAGGATAAACTGGATACTAGAGCTCATTTGTGTTGTACTGCGAAGCGGTAAGATTTACAGCTGGGGAATGTCTAAACAATTCCATATTGTGAGTTCTTCCATTATCACTGAATGGCAGAGCGGAAGAGGGGTATGTAGAGGAAAGGGGTTGGTTGGGAGTGGTGGCCACTGGGCCGCATACCAATGCGTAAGCACCTGGTGGATCGGGATTATGGATTATGCTAAGTATTGATTGCGCGGTCAAACAGTATGGATTTCGCTGCTGAGTATATATGTACTCTGTCAAAGGAATATATTCCTGTGTTCACGTATTTGCAAAACATATGTTACATTTTTGGCTATACATATATGTATGGTTCCTGATGGTGCCACTCCATTGATTTGAGGCTAAGATCAGGACCCTACCAATATCAAGACTAAATTTACAATCATATCTGGAATATTCGAATTCCCATGATGACACCCTCAGAACTCTTACAATGGCTGTTTGAGGCATAACACCAAATTTATGATTAACAATAGAACCATTATAATACTATTGTATATAATTCTATATGTAAACAACTTGTCATCTGAAATGTCATATTCAAGCTGTTATTTGTGGTCTCGGTCATAGCCATTCAAATATTCATTTGTGCCAGTTAATTAGAACATTTTAGGATCATGCTTTCTCTTGCCCAACTACAGCCTTGTCTGTTCTATATCCGGAGTAACAACAATGGAATATTTGTAAACCTTTAGTAAATATATGTAGCAACTTACACATTAGTAGTCAACTTTTACAACACGACGAAACCAGCAGCATATCTGTATATAGCCTCATACAATGGAAGGGAATATTTAAGTCTGTCCGCCCTATTCCAAAAAAAATCCAATCTGGCGCATTAACCACGCTTCTCTCGCACAGAACGTGCATACATCGCCTGAATTATGTATCTTCTATATATTCATTCTTGATCCATTTTCACCGGCTTGTCCGGAAAGGAGCAAGCTTATTGTCCCCTTATTATGGCGGATTTGAATTTGGAGATTGATATGTATGTATGTAAAATATATGTATTTATCTTAATGTTAACATGTATATTTACGACGGCATGCCATCCTTGAATCCGGCTGCAGTCTATAGTCGAGTCTACGGCTAGAATTTTAGCGACATCGACAGCATCCTTCAGTTATCCAAGTTGAGATACCACTACATTTATTCCATTGGAGAGCACTTCCAGATTGAACTTGATAGAATAATATATATTTATACTGATATGGAATTTAGTGCCTTATTGGTCAATATATACTTATGTTAGACACTTATTAATAATATTCCTAGTTTGTATATTTATCTATTACAAAGAACCACACAACCTTATAAATAGCACAGGATTAGAACCACAACAATGACATCTCAACATAGTAAAAGTATGGCAACCATCAATTTGTACTCATGAAAACTTCAAATGCGTGGCCATTTTTACAGCGGAGTATAAAAATTATAACAGCCTGAATAGTTCTCCAATATATGGGATTGACTTTAGCTCAGTATTTGTCTTTTTGATGATGGGTGATTGATATGTGACTCGGAAATGGGGTGGCTGAATCTGGATCATCATCTACGCTATGAGCCGTCTTGCATTGTGAACTATGCAGCTGAATAGGTTGTCTGCAGACTAGTGGGATGTGAAGGGATTTGACCATCTAACTTACTGCGAAGGGATCGTCATTCTCTACTTATATACATTATACACATTTAGTTTCGTAGTGCATATTTTGGAGGAGACGGGATGTAAAAATGAAGCTCACTATGATCTGTTCTAAGACATCTTTATTGTGATTCTTACTGCTGTTATGATTGACTAGACATAACATGCCGTTTCATGGTTTTCGGACTAGAAGATAGACAGATAGACAGTACTGACACAGCAATTTAATGCACGAATGGTACATGAGTGATGTCCCGAAGTTAGTCGTTTTGCGGGGAATTGTTCAACTCCATCAACTCGTCATGGACGGGTCGGGGGGGGTTCATGTGATAAGCCTCAATTGCACTGCCTGTTTTATCTGCAGCCAGATATCATGTTCTGTCAGTATAGTGCAACCCCAGACGGCTGGCAAACCTTCTAATGTGTACTGCTATTTATATATATACAATATATATATTTACCAATGCAAACCTTAGTTCAGAACACCATATTTACACCCACTGGTGACAAAGGCCTGTGGGTGGGGATGACGTGTGCTTTCCAGATAGCTATGGAGGCCAATTAAGTCGCAAGTTATTTTATCCTATCAGATTGTGATTAATGAAAAAAAATCTTATGTCTAAGGTATTAGTAGACAATTCATGTTCAACACTGTATCCTAGTTACATCGGCTCTTTGTAATGGATCTATCATGCCATTGATAGTCACAAAGCCACTGTGTGCTCTTTTTGGATGGAGTCAATGTCGTCAATATTAGCACACCAAAGGTGGTATCCGGCATGAAGCGAGGTCATGACACTGTAATGTAAATATACCCCTATTTAGCTGTGAAGTTGCTGATTTGCACGCCATTTGCAATCGTTACCGGAGACTTTCTTTTTTCTTACTTCCTATCTCTTTTTTTTTTTAACAAGGTGTTTTGGATCTCTTAGCCGATTGACCAGTACAGCTGAACTCCAGTAGCTAGACTCTAAACTCTTGTAGCTGATAGAGGGATGTGTTTTGTTGGTTTGTACACTATTCTGATTATTATTGTTATTGTTTCTTCTTTTTTATTGTAAATAAATATGCACATACCATCTAACATGCGAAGGCACTAGATTTTCACACTAGTTTTGTACTGAGAGAGACTTTACTATTTAATCAACCAAAAAAAGAGTCAGTAGACCCTAATGTGATAGGGTAGGAGTTTTCCGCAATACAGGTTGTTGCCTTGGTGATGATTGGTTATTGACATTCACATGTATTGTCTCCTGCATTCAAGCCTGATCATGGCCCTAAATATGGCAGACACAGTATTTTCATGATTCAGCCTTATCTTGACATGTTCTCACAGACATCAAATAAGTGTTTTCTATATTCATGGTATCGGCTTTTCCTAGTCATTTCTTCCCCACAAATTATTCATCGCTATTAGCATTTTATTCCACCTTGTTTGCTCACACTTAAAAATTGAATCACTACTATCACAACTCCAAACACCAACCATAGAAAAGACTCGAGAACACGTTATCCTTGATTAGGCATCGGTTGTTATTAACACTTGCTTGTAACATACCAGTCCATTTTTCAACTTCCCTACAAAAGCAGCTTCATTATGGATGATTCCAGTCTCAACTTGGCACCATCGACAGCCTTACTGAAAAGCTCAACTAAACCACAACTTTCACCAAAGAAGGCACCCGGCAGTGCAATGAAGGTCCGTCGATTAGCAGGAAAGAGCATATCTGAAAACCCCCTCTTTCAACGTCCCAGTAGTAAGAAGCCCAACACTCTCGGCTGGATAGATCTTGATCGCAGGATCCCGGAGTCACATAAAGAATCCACTCCTTCGCCACCCCGCCGACTTCGGGCTCGGAAGCCCAAACCTCAACTATCCAAACTTGCTCAGTTGATCTATAGTGATTCAGGTAGCGAGAATCAGGAATATGATTCCGACATCTCTGTGTTTGGGATTAGTGATGGATCAGTAGATGATGACATTGTTCCTGTCTTGGTCCCGACCTCGTTGAAGCTCCGGGATGACATGGATGCCGATACCACCCTTCGCATGAACTGGATAGAACCTCGCAAGTTCTCAACTCCCAGTCGCCAGGAAGATAGAACTTTGGATGGTGTCACTCAAACAATGCAAACCACTAGCCCTGATGATTCAGTGCCTCCCAGTGATAGGTATAGTTCTTGTCCACCATCAGACATACCGCGAGACTAATCTTTCTTCTTCCTAAAAACAAAGTATTGATCATTCTCATTTTGATATCTCGAAAGATATCTACGCGTCGCCTAGTGTTGAAAGATTTCGATCACAAGCTACTCAAAGTATTGGCGATATGCCTATATCATCATCAAAAATTTCCAAGATGCCCAAACCAAATCACGGACCAGCCAGTAATGCATTCTGGAACAAGGATTTCATTGATGATTGGAACGACAAATATGATACCAAACTTGACTTATCGTCATCCAAGCCTACTAAACCAACTGTCAAGCCGACCCAATCAAAGTCTCTTGTCAAATCTATAGGTCGTACTATGGCTGCTAAAGAAGCCAAAAAAAACTTTGAGGCCAACAAAGATCAACTTGCCAAACAATTTCTTGCAGAGCTTGACAACACAATTACCAATGGTCAAATCTCAGAATTGACCAAGTCTACAGGCGGCGTATCAATCGTTTGGAGTAATAGGTTGAATACAACGGCGGGTCGGGCGAATTGGAAACGAAAAACTACAAAGACAACTCGCGACGGACAATTAGATACAGTTGAGAATCAACACATCGCGTCGGTTGAGCTTGCTAGCAAAGTGATCGACAATGAGGAACGTTTGCTCAATGTCATTGCTCATGAATTCTGTCATTTATGCAACTTCATGATCAATGGTATAACCAATAATCCACATGGGAAAGAATTCAAGGCCTGGGCGTCTCAAGTATCCACCGCTTTCGGCCATAGAGGCATAGAGGTAACAACCAAGCACACATATGACATCAACTTTAAATATGTCTGGGAGTGTACGTCATGTCTCCTAGAGTATAAGCGGCACTCCAAGAGCATTAACTCAGAATGTCAGCGCTGCGGACGCTGCAAGTCACCTCTAATTCAAACTCGTCCAACACCCAGAGCCTCTTCCAAACCATCGGAATACCAGATTTTTATGAAAACTGAAATGAAAAGGCTCAAGGAGCAGAACCCTGGACTTAAACATACAGATATCATGAAAACTGTGGGCGACTCGTGGGCCAAGAAGTCAAATGCTGCAAAGACAAAACCTATCGGAATGGAGGTCGTGAAGATTCCGTCAGATTCTGAAGCGGAACCCGATGTATCCACCGCGCCCACCAAATACATGCCTTCTTCAACCACAGAGTCAGTTATGCATTGGTCGGATGATGAGAACGAAGAAGACTTGTTGGCAGCACAATTGAACGGTCTGAAAATATGACAATGATAGATTTAATACCTATTCTGTATGAGAACATTTCCTACCCAATGATTCATGTGATATTATTACTTGAACAGATGACTTTTTATGTACTTGCATTCATATATTTATACAACATCTAAACTACTGGTCTCGTCATTGATAGTTACCATGTGGTTGATGCAAACCTATTTCATGCCTATGCAAACAAGCTAAAGTCTTTAATATTGAATGTCTGCCAGATGGTAGAGGCAAACTCGATGGCTTCTCCGATCTGGGATCCCTGCTTGCCCATTTCCAAGTCAACGTCTTCCTCGTTATATGCTCCCTTAATATGGGGGACGTTAACTGAAATCAAAATGTCGGTGCCATACTCCTCTAGCCGGATTAAAGTCATGATAATAGCTGTGAAATCTGGAGAGTTGCTGCGGTTTTTTTCATCTTCTGCCATTGTGTCGGTGGCGATCAAAGTGTAGGCGGGGAATTTGCTGTTATTGTCAGATGTTGTTACTCTCGCAAGTTACAGCGCGATATCTTGTCGCTAACTCACGTATCTAGTCGAGAAATCTCCGTCTCTGTGCTACTCCACACTCGGAGGTTGTCCTTGCGGTCTTCACCGACGACATCAAGAAGATGCTGAGTCAAGGCTCCACCATCAATCTCAGGACTGCTACCAGGACCACCAATGCGCTCATTTATTTCAAAGACAATGCTGGTAAACCCGTCCTTATCAATGAACACCTCCTGGTGATCTGGAACAGTTCGAATAGTACTGGGTATAATGTTAGCATTTATCTTGCTACATTGTTCCAGCTCATATCTACCTGACGTCGATATAGTTTGATGGTACATCGGCAACAATGGCGCCACCATACAAAGGGACAGACTTGTATTCAGCCATTGCAGAAGTCAATAAACACAAAATCAAAAAGAGGAATGAACAGATGACAGAAACTAAAAAAAAAAAAAGATCTTACTGCGTAAGTGTTGGTGAATTGGTAGTCGTGATGTCTTGAATTTATGGAAACTTCGATGTTCACGACTATTGCTCATGATAAAGGTATGATGTTAAAGGACTTAACCCATTTTAACCCTTTACCCGTGACAAGGCCACATGACATCACAAATAGTCACAGTATCTGTGTGAGCTCATTCAAATGGTTAATATGTTATGGAACCAGACATACATGGTAACAATTTGCATCAATATATTATTATCACAGTGTTATATGATATCTAGGTGACCCCCAGTTGTATACAATTTATAAAAAAAAAAGTCAGAAATTAAAATCGAATCCGAGTGCTCGGATGAGGGTTTCCAAAGATTGGTTCAATGGAGTAACTTGGGCCATACTACGGTCACATCTGGTAAAAGGCAAGAGGTGAGTTCGATAGAAGGTCCCACTCCATAGCAGTCTACGTGTTAATTGCATTTATAAAGCAATAATCTAATTTCCTCATGTATTGCAACCCTAAATTACATCAATTAATTAAACCCCACTTCCAAGATTAAGTTTGGATAATCTGTACATTGTTATCATTTACTTCGGTCTTTTAACAATCATTTCCAAATGACTGCCAACATGTCTGTTTGTATTTTCTGCAAGATTATTAAGGGTATGACACCTAGCGATACCAACCACTTTGATAATCTACCACTAATTCAATCCACATCGAGCAGGTGAAATCCCGTGTTTCAAGCTCTTTGAGAGCGACAAGACCTTGGCTTTTTTGGACATCATGCCTACTAGTCGTGGTCACGCTGTAAGTATACATAGACAGATCTTCATATACTCTGATTCCTCTGGCCTCAACCTGGAGCTCTTCCAAGAATATGAACTGGCATAACATGATGTATCTATCAACTAATTCGCATCTAAAATAGCTTGTGATTCCCAAATACCACGGTGCTAAGCTTGCCGATATCCCCGACGAACACCTAGGTGAAATCTTGGTAAATATATCCCGAAATTCTCATACTCATAATTACGGTTTCCTAATAGTTCCGAATCCCTAGCCCGTACTCAAGAAGCTTGTTATTGCCACTGGTGCAGAGAATTACAACATCTTGCAGAACAATGGTACTATCGCTCACCAGCAAGTCCATCACGTTCATTTCCACATGGTAAGACGATTTAACCCAAGTAAGGTACAAACAATGAATTAACATGCAATAAATAGATTCCCAAACCCGACGAGACCGAAGGTTTAGGAGTGGGTTGGCCTTCCCAGCCAACGGACATGGAAAAGTTGAAGGTGCTTTACGAAGAAGTCAAGGCTAAGATGTAGATCAATCAAGAGAACAACGAAAATTTGAACCAAGGAAATATCGTAATCTATCTATAACAATGGTAATATTGAGTTTGGAACCTGTCTACTTCACTGGAGTGAATTCAGTCTATGTTGGTGGGTATACAGATTAAGTAAATATGCTACAAATGATAATGTGCCCGAGCTAGATCGCCTAGCATAGTGTCACCGATAAAGATGAAAGAAAACAAGACAGTGTGTTGTGGCCTAGCCAAGCAGCATGGATGCAAGGGAGCCCACAAATGAACGTGGCACTGTAGCCGACGACGTAGTCTTCACTGAAGGTTCACTGGGGAGAGCATCCATACCCTATTTGGATACGCTTATGGGAATACCCTCGGGATAATAGTTGATTTTACCATCAGGACCCAAAACACCGATACGATCATACATGCTCCGCGCTCTTATATAAGGATCCAGAATCCAGTAATTGACCCGAAGCTTTTCACGGAGTTCAGACCGGACAATAGCGGCAGCCGGATGACCCTTGATCCACCGGATTGTGGCTTGCTCATAGTCATGATAAAGAGCTTCACGTTCTCTTTGAAGCTTATCGCGGGTGGCTGTATCCTTCATGGTATCATTTTCTCCCTCTACAGGCTCGACATATTTGTAAGTCCAGTCTTCCGGACCGTCCAACTCTTTCAGGATCTGGGGTTCAGAGACGTAAGAAGCCAGATCTTTGACATTATTGACAAAGTGGATCTTGTTAGCCACTACAGGATCCAACCAACCACGAATGATTTTCCAAAAGCCTACGAGATGTTAGAATGCATGACCCTAGACAACTGGTTCTTTGTAAATGCATACCTTGGAAAATCCATGGAGCTTTGTAAACCAAAACAGCCCCCAAAGACTCGGGGTAATTGGCCTCAAAACATTTCACCATGAATTTTACAGGTGTGTAATCCTAGTGAAGATTAAAATTAGATACACATGTTTGAGGTATAAAAAAAATACTCGTACCATATTGGAAATCGAGAATCCAGTAAGATCAAAAACAATGGTCTAGAAAATATAAGTGTTAGTATTCACCGCAAAGGCAAGAGTGATTTGATTTAAACCTACTGCAGTCTCGACCGGGGCTTGTAACAGCAGTCGAGCGGTCTCGATTAGAAATACGGTGTTCCGTTCTTGCGCCGCTTCTGTCTGGTCACCTTGATGGTGAAGTCGGACACGGACAAAGCATATGGGACGACCTTCTTTATCACATCCATGGAAAAATGCTTTACCCATCCGCAGTTGCTCCATCATACCTTGTCCAGTAGTTTGTGTCTCGCCGGTATTATGCAACGCATCGTTTAAAGCTCCAGCCTCGCCATTTAGCATGATATCACTGTCCAGATGCATCTCGGAATTCCTCCAACTAACAGTCGAGATGAGCATAACCAGTGCCTTTTCCACGTCCCACTTACGGGCACGGAGAAACCTCAGAACAAGGCTATCAGGATCATCATGTTTGATCATAGCCCACAAGGTTTTTCGGAGCTCATCGGGTGATTCTTGTTCGAGAGTTTCCTGGAAGTGTTTTGTTTGGCCATATTTGTCGTCAGATTCAGAGGGGACTGTAGTGGTAGAGTCGAAAGAGTCCTTAGCTTTCCGGCTGAAAAGAGATCGTTTCTTAGACTTTTCTTTATCGCCTTCTTTTACTGCAGTAGTCGTTTCGGTTGCGACAGATTCAGTCGCGGAACCAACATCGAGATCTTTGGCGACATTTAAAATATTATACAAAGCAGCCCACAACTTTTTCAACTTCTCTTCTTGCTCATCGGTAAGGCTACCGACACGACCAGGGGGGATTTCAGAAGGCATTTTGATGGCGTCGGTGGTTGAACAGTCTCGAATGTCTTGTACAGGTACCGATTGCGACGAGGAGTCACTTTCGTTCGGATTTGAAAGCCAAAATACACCGCCAACAATGGCAATTATAGACACAAGTGCTAATGAAAGAGAGACAGAAACAGGAATAATACCTGATTGAAGTTGGCGTATATTTTGGAATGCAAGTCGATTGTTATGGTTGCAGAGATTTGGTGCCTGGGTATGAGATGCCAAATTGCTGGTAGTTAATAGTTTGTGATACACAGGCACTTCCGAAAGTCGAATTAGCCTGGAGATCAGATGCGATGTCGAAGCCTCAACCGGTATAGTCAATTGTCGAGGCGTCGTCGAGAAAAGACACAATTTTTTACGCTGACAATGGTGATCAGTCAGGTTCCGTGGGCCCTGTGAGACGGATAATTGCTGTACCCCGAAGGATCCGGTTGTTTGAGATGGGAGAATCCGAGTTGTCGAGATCGAGTGAAGGTGAAGTATTGTCGCGTTGTTGGTAAGCAATGGTTGTAAACTTAGTTTTGAATATGGATGGTCATACGAGGCAGCAATATTTGCATTCAACCTCAATAATCGAAAGTCAATGCATTTCATAAGGACATGAACAGACTCAACAGATATACTCCAAGATGAATCAGCAGTGGGAATAACGAGAAATGACAGTAGACTACAGTTCAAGGTTTGAGAGGCTAGGCGGGGCCATTCAGATGGAACTTACCCAGGTACACGAACATGCAGATACAATGTATTGTAGGAATCCCAATGAACTCGAGCTACTACCGTTAGTTGCGTTAGTTGGAGGTGTCAACATCCAAATTGAGTTGAAACTTAGTCGACCTCATGCCTGCATATAGTGGGGTGGTTTCCCCGTGTCAACTCAATCCTTGTACATGTTGCGTTGGACCCTAACAATACGTACTGAACGGAAGGGTTGAGGATATAGCAGTCTTAACTGCATTTTTAGATTGAAAGAAAACACGGCAACTGTTTAGCCCGTGACATATAAATCCCGCCACCAACTCATCAACCACAACAGTCTTTACACTGGTATTACATTCTCCCGGAAGTTTTGTGACATCACAGCATAGCGGTGTTATTATACATCCATTCTACACAACATGCTTGACGACGAACACCATGAGCGCACAGCATCGCGATCACAAGTTTCTCGACCGACCACGCCCTTGAGACCTTCATCAAGATCATCTTTCCGCGATTCTGCACGCATTGGTTCTCGAGACAATGCTTCATTTCCGTTGAATATTTTCGAGTCCCACTTTTCCGAGTTCTCTGATGCCATGGCAGATCTTGAGGCTAATTTGATGCACTTTCAACTTATGCACGAGAGTTTGGCACGCTTTAGTGAATCCTTTGCGAGTTTCATGTATGGCTTGAATATGAATGCATTTTGTGTTGATTTTCCAGAGGGCCCTATTCCCGAATCTTTCAACAGACCACAAGAAATTCAAACTAATATTCCCGGTATGACTCAAGACTATATGCATACTATTGATGACTAGAACAGACGCTGACTTTTGGGAGCGTAGATACACCAAGGGTTCTTAAAAGAAAGACTCCAGAACCCGACGACGATTCATTGATGTAAGTGCTACTGGAAATAATCTCAACCATGACATCGAGACTAAGACGAAGTTTACAGGTCCCCAGATGGTGCTTTTATTGAGAACCCAATATCAACAAAGGCATCGCGCATTGCTCCAGCAGAAATACAAGGAGGTCGAGGTTCAGGTCGAGGGTCAACTTTGGCTTCAAATGGTGGGACTACACGAGGGGCACGAGGTATAAATCGTGGGTCGAGTACGGTGACTCGCAGTGGGACAGCTAGTCGAGGTAGCTTTAGAGGCTATAATAGTGGATTACCAGCTCCGCGAGTTAGAAGAGGCCGGTAGAGTAGGTAACCTGATGTTTTTCGTCTCCAGAAACTGGCTTAGTTCATACCATGTTGTGTATGTAGGTCACCTAACTCCACGAAGTCGTGGAAAAAATAGAGGATTGTCGCTGTTGCGGGTGTTTGGTTGCAAGTTTCATGAAGAGATGATGGGCATGACCAAGGTTGTTAGACTTCCATCTCTACGTCTTGGTTTGATTTGTATAAAGACGGGGTGGAGTTGCTAGTTGAAAGACCGACTGCAGCTTCTGCCTCTTTCTGAGTGTAAGGCTCATCTCTGAGCGCCTTGACCCTGGATTGTAGATGGTATATCAGTTCATGTATCCTCTGGAAAATTATTGTATAATGCATTCGAAACTTACCTTCTCTTATGTGGCTTTCCTTTACGATGGCCAATCAGACTGAATTCAGATTCGAACCATTTTGCACATTCTGGGCAGTAGTGCCGACCGAGACCAGGGAGGTCCTCTACAGCCTTTAAAGCTTTGAATTGCTCCAGGTGCTTGGGTGACAAAAGATCGGCTTTGATCTGATCAAGATCTCTGTGACAGCATGTTCAGTATATGGTCAAGATGCCCCAGAGTCGAGCTTCTAAAGAGCGATTGGAATATGTTCAGGTCGGACTTACCGTGTCTTTCTCCTAGTTTTTGTAATAGTCTTTTTGTTGAAAGTGCCGCCCATGATAACTTAACAATGAATTTCCTGATTTCAGGTGTAATGAGGCGAACTGGACGGCGAAAAATGGTCATGGTTAAAACACCGTCTGATAAGATAAGTTTTTTTTGGCAGTTTAATGCATTATCCCAGAATCAAGACAGGGTTCTGGAAACCCTGTATTTCCTATAACTCAGCCTCGCGTTTCATCATCATAATTGCATAATGATTGGTCCAGTATTTGCCAACTCGCATGTGACGTTACGTATACAAATTATTTCTATTTGACGACATAAACTGCGTGTCCGAGACCTCACAAGTGCCTATCGTAATTGAACGCCAGCATCATGTCTGATTCACTTACACAGAAACGAGCAGCACTTCTCGCTCGAGTTGCAGCCGCTACTGGTAACAGCAGAGGCGGTCTCGGCGTGAGTCTCCATCCTGTGTTGGAAAACCAAAATGTTACACCGGAACCGTCATCGAAGCCCCAATCCAACAAACAGATCTATAACAAGTACTATGATCCAAATCCGGCGGATGGCCAAATCAAGAGTCGAGAGCCTCGGCCTCTGCAGTTCAACCCCAAGGGCAAATACATCCGTAAGTCGTGCTTTCTTGAACTAGTAGACATAACACCTAACCATATTACTAGAAATGGCCAATGGTATCCGGAAGCAAGCTCACATGGAGGAAATGAAGAAACGCATTGCTGCAGCCACGCGGCAAGCTGGCCTGGATGAAGTCACTGCGGATAAAAACTTTGTCATAGAGGAGCCTCCCGATGTCGAATGGTTCGACCAAGGTTATTTTGTAGATGGAAAGACCTATAGTGATCTGTCCGACTCATCATGTCTTATATTGGATGGTGATGCATCTATTGTCACTAATCTTATTCAGCATCCCATCCGTCTTGAGCCTCCTCAAGACCAGTTGGTTTCCGGAACTAAACCGATGTATCTTACCAGGAAGGAACAAAAGAAACTAAGACGTCAACGGAGATTAGCCGAACTCAAAGAACAACAGGCTAAGATTAGACTCGGTTTGGTCCCTGCACCGGAGCCCAAGGTTAAGAAGTCCAATCTTATGCGTGTGCTTGGTGAAAGGGCAGTCAACAATCCTACTGCTGTCGAAGCTGAAGTCAATAGACAGATTGAAGAACGACACAACAATCATATTGCGGCCAATGAGGAGCGAAAACTTACCAAGGAACAACGTCACGAGAAGCTTGCAGCCAACCAGGAAAAGGATGCTGCTCATGGTATTCATATGCTTGTTTTCAAGATTGGAACACTTGCCAATGGTCAGCATCGTTTCAAGGTATACAAAAATGCCGAACAACACAGTCTTACTGGTGTCTGTCTGGTCCACCCACGAATCAATCTGGTGATAGTCGAGGGTGGCCAACATAGTATAAACGAATACAGAAAGCTGATGATGAGACGCATCGACTGGACTAAAGCTGCCCCACCGACCATGAAACCGACAAACCCCAACAATGCTAGGGACTGGCTCGTTGCCAATGCAGATGAAATGGCTCAAAACAAGTGTGAGTTACTTTTCGAAGGAGAGTCCAAAATCAGAGCTTTTAAGAAACTTTCAAATAAATTCTGTGAGAGTGACAAAGAGGCGTACGAATTCTTGAGCAGACATAAACTTGAAAGCTTCTGGACTCAAGCCAGGCAATCTTGAAACTCAGCTAGATCTATGTCTTGGGCAATAACTTGGCAGGAATATTCGATTCTGTCGCATATGGTGATCAAGAGATACTTTACAGTCATGGTTTACTACCATTGAGTGTGTCAAAATAGTATTGTGAAGCAAGAGATTACTGTGATTGCAAATTAATTAAGCTAATATCCATGTGTATGAACATGTGTATTTGCCTTGATCATAACACTGAACTTTGTGCCTTCCGATTCATCTTCGACTTATCTTCCGAAGTATTGATTCTAATAAATGTATAGGTGACCATTGTGGTAAATAATACCCCTGTCATTCTCGGTTGTCATGCCTGTCGCAGCCCACTTGACTTGCCGTCTGAAGGAATTCTCAACTTCTTAAGCAGCAGGTTTTCATTGTAAAGTAACCTCCTTTTCCTGCAGCATTCATAGCGGGTTGTTTCCTTGTCGTGTCGACAATTCTGACTGTTGCTGGTCCATAACAAGTTTGAACTCTATCATCAAGCTTGATTTACTTGTCCATTGTCACCTGCAATTTATTTTTGGACTTGCGCTTTCTTCCGTCATTGATGGAGCTCAGTGAGGTACAGGCCATCTTGGCCACAGTGCAGCGCGAAGCTACCGTCGCTTTTAATAAGATTCCCGGGTCTGCCGTTCTCGCCAGATATATCAAATACAGTTACCAAGATGACCCGGTGCGATCTCTGCTTGAGCTCGTTTTGGTGTTGTTTGTTATTCGTTACATGACAGCCTCATCCTATTCGACTCAGCAGAAAAACCATGTCAAACTCACCGATACCGAGATTGACGAACTCGTTGATGACTGGACTCCGGAGCCTTTGGTTGCCCCGCAGTCTGCCTTTGACAAAGAGGTTGCCGAAAAGCTTCCCGTTCTTGCCGGGTAATATTACTCTTCTCTTGTCTTGATGTCTGTTCAAGTAACTAACTGCATATCTCCTCTTTATAGTACCAGTGGTCCTAAGTCCATCTTGACCTCTGGTCAAACCGTTACCAACTTTGGCTCCTACAGCTTTTACAATCTGAATGCCAACGAAACAATTCGCTCTAAGGCTATCGACGTTTTGCGTGCTTATGGTGTCGGACCTTGTGGCCCTCCTCAGTTCTATGGAACCCAGGATGTTCATGTTCAGACTGAAGCTGACATCGCTGCCTATCTCGGAACTGAAGCTTCTATTCTTTATGCGCAAGCCTTTTCCACAATCTCTAGTGTCATCCCAGCGTTCTGTAAACGTGGCGATGTAATTGTTGCTGATAGTGCTGTCAATTACTCCATTCGTCGTGGTCTACAAATCTCGCGCTCTAACATCCGCTGGTTCAAGCATGGCGATATGGATGATCTCGAGCTAGTTATGAAGCAAGTTGTTCGCGAACAAGCTAGACGCAAACCTACTCGTCGCTTCATAGTTACAGAGGGACTTTTTGAGATTACCGGAGATTCTTCCTTCTTGCCCAAGCTTGTAAGTGTTCCGATGCTTATACTTTGTATATGTTACATCACTGTATGTTAACTCTCACATTCAATATTCAGATTGAACTTAAAGAAAAGTATAAGTTCCGTATAATTCTGGATGAAACCTGGTCCTTCGGTGTCCTCGGAAATACTGGTCGTGGACTTACTGAAGCTCAGAATGTGGATCCCACTAAAGTTGACATGATTGTTGGCTCCATGGCAGGTCCACTTTGTGCCGGAGGTGGTTTCTGTGCTGGTACTAAGACTGTCGTTGATCACCAACGTATCACTGCTGCTTCGTATACTTTCTCTGCTGCTCTTCCGGCTATGCTTGCTGTCATTGCCAGTGAGAGCATCTCTCAGATCAAGAATAACCCTAGTATTATTCTTGAATCGCGTCAAAACATCAAGACCATCCGTCGACAGCTTGAGGAGTCCCACAACTTCATGCGAATTACAAGTGATCCTGAAAATCCTATTATCATCATAACGATCTCTCCTGAGGTTGTAGCTGACCGGAAATTGTCCGAAGAGGACCAGGAGCGGATCCTGCAAGACATCATCAACGAGGTATGTGTGATCTTTGCTCATACGACTACAGATTTCTAACTTAAATATAGTCTTTGGAAAATGGTGTTCTCATCACTCGCCTCCGTCGTATGCCCGGCTGGACCCACGTTGAAACCAAGAACTTCCAGTATGATATCCAACCTGCCATTAAGGTCTGTGTTACCATCGGCCTAGAGCTGAAGGAGGTGGAGGAAGCTGGAAAAGTCATTCAAGCGGCCATTCAAAAGGTTATGAAGCGCGATACTTTATTCTGAATTGTAATCTGTCAATTTTTTCTATGCTTGCTTACCTTTGACTCTTTAGAGTCTCAAGTTTCCTTATTATCTCTTACATTGGCCGGGTGGACAGAGTCAAAAGCTTTAATACAGGTGCAGCTTGTAGAGTTGCCATTTTAATCTATTAATAATTTAATGGAATAGCACATGACAAGTAGATCTGACACTCAAAATATATTCCTAGCTTAGTATCCAATTTTCTACTTGTTATCCAATAGTGATTCTTTGTACTGAACCCCATTGCTCATTTACGTTCTCACAACTCATGTAAGGGTTATGACCCTATACATACCTAAGTTTCTTAATATATGTTAGATTAAATGTTGTGGTATCCTTACAAAGGTGTTTTGACCATGACAGGATATTTCAGTAAAATATGGATATTGAATAATATAAATACTCCCCCACTCTCAAATTAACCATTTCCAGTCCCATCATGATGTGATTTCTTACTAGATTCTTTGTATATACACTATTATAAATGTGGAATATAGTATATATAATGATCTTAATTACAGGCAACTGAATGTATTGTTATGCCTGATAATGAGGTTATTACAATCACAAAGTAGAATACAGAGAATAACAAAAGGGTTGAAATCTAAGCAAGTCAGACCAAAAAAGATATCTGGAATTCCATCTTCTATCACAATCAGACCATGGATCAGCTAAAGCTTTTGAGCCTTTAATATAATGACACCCTTCAGATCTTAAATATCGATTCAAGTTAAGCGGCGAAATCAAGCTCTGTGCCATGTTTAATGGCCACACTTGGAGCATATCGAAAAATGTTTATTTAGATGTTGTTCAACAGTCTCAAATGTTATATCTGATATATAATTTGAAAAGAATCTCGACACAACAGGCATTTGGCGATTCAACCCAGACTTCCGTCCGTGGAAATCACGCGAGAGATGATGCTGATTGTTGGATTTAAGTGGTTCCTCTGACATGAAGGAAGCTTTGACACACAGGACTCTCTGGCCTCCCTTAGCGTCCCGCCACCGTCGATGGACGAATGTCTAAAAAAGGAAGTTAGGTATCCCACACAATTGTGGAAGGAATGGCAAAATATGACTCAAGACAATAAGGAAAATAAGCATACTTGAACACCAACAAAACCCACTTCATCAAAATGGGGCGACAATGGAGGTCGTGATCCCGCTGCACCCATCTACCGAATCTTCAGGATTCAAAAGCCTTGTAATCTCACTTTGCCAGCGGGGTATCAGGAACATGTTTACTTTTTTCTCGAGCACTGACGTACTTTGTCTATCTGATTTTTGATTTTGAGGAATTATTTGTTATCTGATCAAAACACTGTAGTAAGGTAATATGCCAAGAGTATAAGTTGAGTCTATACTTAATGCGAAGTTGTCTCAATATCTCGTTAACGAGCCTTGCTAGCACAAATGACAAAAAAGACTTTTTTTTCAATGCCACTTTCCTCTAGGTGGAAATCAGAGTTACAGGCTGAACAAAAGGCCAGTAGCATACAATCTAGATAACTTCTCGCCTTCTCAAACGGGAGTTTGGTGCGTCTTGGCTTTATGCGCCAAGACTTGGCCACAACAGCATAGACCATCATCGGCGTTTGTAAATCGGCCAGCCCTGTTATCCCAACTTTAGACTCTGCGTCTGGACGTGGATGTGAGCATAACGGCACGGTCCAGTTACTGATGATACCTCGCAGTTATATCTACTGATTTTTCCAAGTATGTGTCTATCAGTCTCCTCAAACTCGGGACAGAAATTAACTTTATTCAGTATCCTCGTGTACACTGTCCAACTTTTGACCGGAAACATGTACTTCCTGTGATGTGTTGTCCCTTTGTCAAACCTGGTGTGTCTACAATGACAGTTCTTCAATGAACTTATTATAGTTGTTAATGATGACTATAAGTCAGAATGATTGACACTTCCCTCAAGCCATTGAGAGCTAATACAAGCATGGACATTATGAGAACCGAGCTTTCTCTTTCTATTCTTGTGTAATAGTACTATATTCTTAACTATAAATACCTCTGAGCGACAAGCAATGGTGGGGGCGTGCAAGTATCAGCCATGCTACTTCGGAACCATGAGGTGGGACACCTCAAAGCAACATTATCTTTAGGAGTCTAACGGGACCGGACCGAGGGGGGAGGGATGCGGTTTAGTGTGCCTATTTCATTGCCAGCAACATGTAGTCATGCTGAAAGTTGATTCCATTTCGTCGTGTGTGGTTGAAGACTGTTGGCCAAGATCAACGTGAACTTGAAATCTATATAAGTCGAGGCCGTCCCATCCAACTGTCGTGGGCTCTTAGTCTTTCCTCCTCACCCTCCATCGGCTTCGTTGTCAGCTTCACCACTAGGTCATTCGTTCTTTTATCCATCTTCTACATTCTTTTGATTACCTATATCACATATATACATAATATCAGTATTCTTAATAAGTACAATATGAAGTCTGTCGTCGCCCTTGGCCTTCTTACACAGGCCCTGTCGGTCTCTGCCCATCCTTCAAAGAAGGCTAATGATGTTCACGTCGCTCGTCATGGTCTCAACCTTGATGCTTACCGTCTTCCTGCCAAGTCTGACTATGTGGATGCCCCCACTACCAAGTCCAATACCACCATCGCCTCGACTGTCAAGCGGTCCAACGACTACGTCGAGACTGCTACCTCTCTGGTCAAGAAGGTCTTCCCTTCTGCTACCTTCCGTGTTGTTGACGACCACTATATTGGCACTAACGGTATTGCCCACGTCAATTTCCGCCAGACCATCAACGGCCTGGACCTTGACAACGCTGACTTCAACGTCAATGTAAGTATTTGAAAAGCTCACATACCATATTTCCACCCACCAGACCTAACAGATGTCCTAGGTTGCTGCTGATGGTTCCATCTTCTCTTATGGTAACTCGTTCTACACTGGCGAGATCCCCAAGCTGAGCCGCCGTGATGTTTCTCAGCCCGAGGCAGCTCTCTCTGACGTCATCAACACTCTCTCGATCCCCGTCAATGCTGATAACGCCACTGCCGAGAAGCAGACCGAGGAGATTTACACCATCAAGGGTACTTCTGGTGCTGAGAAGGATCCCGAGGCCAGGCTTGTTTACTTCCAGCGTGAGGATGGCACTCTGGCTCTAACTTGGAGAGTTGAAACTGATATCATGGACAACTGGCTGCTGACATACGTCGATGCTACCACCACTACTAACATTCACGGTGTAGTCGACTATGTCTCCGACCTGGCTACCTACAAGGTCTACCCTTGGGGCGTCAATGACCCCTCTCGTGGCGAGCGGACCGTTGTGGCTGATCCCTGGAACGATGAGGCCAACGCCTTCACCTGGCAAGGAACTGGCTCTGAGGTTACTGATACTACCTCCGGTAACAATGCCATTGCCCAGAACAACCCAACTGGTGGCAACTCCTACATCAATAACTACCGACCAGAGAGCTCAGACCGCAAATTTGAGTATTACTTTGATGTAAAGGAGACTGATACCGACAAATTCCTGGATGCCTCCATCACCCAACTCTTCTATACTGCTAACAAGTACCATGATCTCCTCTACCTTCTTGGTTTCAACGAGGCCGCAGGTAACTTTCAGCTCAACAACAATGACAAGGGCGGTAAAGGCAATGATCAAGTCATCCTCAACACTCAGGATGGCTCCGGCATGAATAATGCCAACTTTGCCACTCCCGCTGATGGAAGCAAGCCCCGCATGCGCATGTACCTCTGGGACCAATCCACGCCCATGCGTGATTCTTCCTTTGACGCTGGTGTTGTCATCCACGAGTACACTCACGGTCTGTCCAACCGTCTAACCGGTGGCCCGGCCAACTCTGGCTGCCTGTCTACCACTGAAGCTGGCGGTATGGGTGAGGGTTGGGGTGATTTCATGGCCACTGCCATTCACACCCCCAAGACCTCTATTCGTTCAGATGACTACGTCATGGGTGACTGGGTTTACAACAATCCTGAGGGCATCCGCTCATATCCTTACTCCACTTCTCTGAACACCAACCCCTACACTTACGACTCTGTCAACGAACTCCGGTCGAACGGTGTTCACGCCGTTGGTACTGTTTGGGCCACCATGCTCTACGAGGTCATGTGGAACCTCATTGAGAAGCATGGCCACCCCGACACCCTTGAGCCTGTCTTTGACTCCCGTGGTGCTCCCACTGATGGCAAGTTTCTTACTATGAAACTTGTCGCTGATGGCATGGCCCTGCAGCCCTGCAACCCCAACTTCGTTTCAGCCCGTAACGCCATTATCGACGCCGACCGTGCTCTCACTGGTGGTGAGAATGTCTGCGAGATCTGGACCGCCTTTGCCAAGCGTGGTCTCGGTGCTAATGCTAGCTACAGCAGCTTCAGCCGCCGTGAGGATTACACAGTCCCTTCTGGCATCTGCTAAGTACGCCATGATGGTCCATCTCAAGAAGACTTAATGTGTGACTTGGTGATATATTATGAGACATATTTACATGGTCATACTGTAGTGACAGCGTTGTTTCTTTCGAAAATTTTGAGAACGGCAATTACCTATAGAAATTCAAACATCACTTGCTACATTATTGTATATATAGTGGATTCCACCTTTTAGATAATAAGATTAATGTCACTGATATATGTAATAGACCGATTCTATTACAGATTTATCATGGTCTAATAATTTAATGTATATACCTTGTTCTATCTATTGCACTTGTTCCCTTATATGTTGATGTGCCACTTTTTTTGTAACTGACTTCTCCCCTATGTGCTAGATCATGTGCCAAGGACTTGGCATCTCATCTCATTCAGTAGCGAGTCCCAATTTTGTCCCAAGATACTTCCTATTGTAGTAATAAGATCCTTATTTGCAACGAGGATGATGTGAAATAAATGGTATTTACCAATTTCTTGATAGGGATGCACATCCACTACTTTCTGCTTACAGAACCCTGCCTTAACACTGCTTCTATATAAAGCTGATGTCAACAAGTCATTGACCGTAATACTAATGGACTCAAAAGTTTCCCCTATTAGTGTACAGAGGCATGATTTATTTATCTACCCTTGTAGGTATCTATGTAGTCACAAAACTATATGTTTACTGGAGGTATATAAGGATTGTGCAAGGATTCAAATAGGACTTCTGTAAATAAAATGCTTCCCTAGTCTGGTAAATGGTAGGGTTACAGGGGCACACAAGGTTACTCGAATCTTTTTTAATGTCAATGACTTGTTGATACTGACTATACTGGTGCCATTCTGCATGATGATGAACCGTGGAACTATGATGCCAGTGATTGTAAATGTAAAAAATACAGTTGATGTGGTGCGCAAAAGATGGGTTGAGCACATGGGTGATATGCTGACCCTGAATGATGGCTGAATAGATTATAGATTTCGTGTGGTTGACACTATCGTTACTATCAACAACTATTCCTATCTACTTATAACACAAGATTTACACACAGTCCAAGCAAATAATCGAAATATTGATCGAGATAACATTTTAAGCTTATAACTTGTGCTATTGCAAACCCATAAATATGGTTCAATGACTATGGGCTGGTTATCTCTCAGTTTCTACAACTTTCGGAGATGCCCAGCCTCTCGATTTCCATGTTCTGCTGCAAGACATTGCTAAATTTTTTATCGGTTGAAAAACCCTACTACAATGGTAACATTGAGTAAAAAATGCAAAGTATATATATACTACAAGCATATTAATACTGAACCAACCATGGATAGCTATCTATGTGTTAACAAGGATAGACTGAGTTGATTTCAGGTGGGCTTATCTACACTCCTGTGATGAGTTATCATTATCATGAAAGTGTATTGATACAACAGGAATCCGATTTTTTTTTGTAGAGAATTAGCTGGATTTATATGTATATCAGCTCCATGACATCAACTAGGTTATATGACTCAGTAATAACCCAAAGACTTCAGAGTTCTGTCAAACAAGAGACTACTAAAAAAAAAAATACCAAAATTTTTTTCTCAGCAGATGCAGACCTCAACTGGGGTACATGTGAATCTCAAGAATTTTCACGTGCAAGAGATCGCTTCTGTGAGTGACCCATATTCGAAAACCCCCTGGTCCAAATCCCCGCTTGATACCGTCATCTATCACCCATGTCAGCCCTCAGCCGTCAAGTACTTTCTTAATTCGACATGTTCTATACCTGTCTGGAATGATAACCTTTTGTGAATTGTCATTGGCTTGACTCATTGGTCAATCGCACCCAGCATGCGAACTCATTGCTGGCTTCGGAAGCTACTGTATTCTATTTAAGATATGATGCGTTCCGTGGTTCGTATCGTTTCAAAACGTCTTATTTGCTCTTCGGCGTCAATTGTGTCTTCAATCAAGAATTTCCTAGGCCCTATTATACTTCGTACCTTTTATCTAAATAAAATATCAAAAGAACGCAACACAAGCCTCAAATGTCATCTGACGAGAAACGCGAGCAGCCGCCTCTGGCGTTACCCGTCATTGAAGGAACTGCTGAGTTCTCCCCGAAAACATTCATGCAGCAGATCTTGCCTGTCATGACATGCGGTGCCGGCCTCTTTTCTGACGGATACATCAACAACGTGCGTCGCGTAGATTTTTATATCAATTCACACAGTCCTGACACGAGTCTATAGGTTATTGGTTCCGTATCGACGGCTCTCACTTATCAGTATGGTGACACTTTCACCAAATCAACGGCAAAGAAATATGTTAATGATATTGCTTTCGCCGGCACCGTTGTTGGCATGTTAATATTTGGCTACACATCCGATCATTGGTCACGTACCAATACCCTACTGGTATCAACCTTGATCCTCATTATATTCACAGCATTAGCGACTGGTTCATATTACCATGGATCCGCAGCGGGGATGTTCAATATCTTGACTGCTTGGCGGTTCTTCGTTGGCGTGGGCATTGGCGGTGAATATCCTGCAGGTTCTGTTGGTGCCGCAGAGTCTACCAGTGAGCTTAAGCCTGGAACTCGTCACTTTTGGTTCATCACCTTCACCAACTCAGCTATTGATTGGGGGTTTGTTATTGGTGCGTTTGTGCCTTACGTTGTTGCTGCTGCTGCTCACAATAACCATTATGAAACCATCTGGAGAGTTTCTCTCGGTTTGGGTGTCGTCTTCCCAGTCTTGTTGTTCTTCCTTCGTTTTCGTATTTCCGATTCCGAGAACTTCCAGAAGAACTCAATGCACAATGTCAAGACGCCATACTTACTCGTTTTCCGTTACTATGGACTACGTTTATTCCTTGTAAGTTTAGTTTGGTTCATCTATGACTTTTCGGCTTACTCTTTTGGGATTTACTCATCGACTATCTTGGCCAACATTTATTCCTCTGGTACGGCGCCACTCACAACGGTCTATGGGTGGAACACGGTCATCAATCTGTTCTATCTCCCCGGTACCATTATTGGTGCCTTCCTATCCGATCGGGTTGGTCCGCGCTACACTCTTGCCGGTGGTGTTATTGCTCAGGCCATTGTCGGATTCATAATGGCCGGTTGTTATGGAAGTTTGTCTCAGCCTCATGTGGTCGGAGCTTTCGCCGTTGTTTATGGAGTATTCATCGCTCTCGGAGAAGTTGGTCCAGGTAATAATATTGGGCTTATTGCAGCCAAGACTTGTGCTACCGGTGTGCGTGGACGGTATTATGGCATTGCCGCTGCCATCGGGAAGATCGGTGCCTTTGTTGGTACATGGGTCTTTCCATACATTGAGAAGGCTGGCGGCTCCGGTAATGCTTCAGCTCAATACCCATTTTATGTGTCATCAGCTCTGTGCATTCTGTCAGGGTTGATAGCTTTATTTACTTTCCCAAACATCAACCAAGATACCATTGAACAGGAGGATGAAAGATTCAACCAGTACCTCTCAGACCATGGCTTTGATGTCTCGCAACTCGGGGCCAAGGTCAAATGACCCGCTTTTTAGATATTTAAAAATATGATCCCGTGCTTAGAGTGAATAAATGGGCATGATAATGATAATTTTTTAGAAGTCAAAGTGAAATAGATCTCGGGAATAAATTTCTCAGAATGGCTGTGAAATTGAGCATTCCATATGCAAAATCCACAATATGATGACCCTAATGCTGAATCTTACTTGTGGGGTCATCCTGGTCCTTATTGACCGAGTGTTGCGGGGTTCAGCCTCCGATTCTATTTAGCACTAAATATTTACTACACCCAAGTCGACATCCACATTTGAAAGCGTTCAAAAGTGAAGGAATATATCTCATTGGTTGCCGTGATCTAATAATCAACAGCATCACAGAAAATGGTTTCTGACTTTGTACAAAAGTTAGAAGGGACTTCGAGTTGCATCCAGTATTCCCGCCCCAGAAACATTGGTTTGGGATTCAATACGGGGGGCACAAGTTACACATGAGCACATGGCTGACGGCATAAACGTTAAGCACCGGTGACTGTCAGTAGTGAGAGACGCCCTATTGGTTGTGAGCTCTAGGCTGCTGTCAGAAGCCCCACCTCTGCCGATGTTCTCTGAGATCTGTAGACGAAGATATCATGACTTCCCCAGATTCTTCTCGTCTCAACGTAGAATAAAGCACAGGGCAGCCTACAGCCCGCCGATGGTCAAGGGAACTAATTTCGAGTGTCACAAAGATGCTATCAAGGTTTAATCCAACATCAGCGGCATTCTAGATGTCAGTCTGTCTTGTGTGAACTATTTGCATAGCTCGTTTGTGCTCTAGTTGCGGAACGCCGCCTATATGAATAGTTTGGTGGGAAATCGCATTAGTCTACAAAAAGAATCCTTGTTTTTGCCCCATCATAATGTCCGAAGAGTCATATTATTGGGGCCCAACTGTTATTATAATCAGTACGCAGGGCCGATCCTCGTTTGACGTATATGATAAGAGCGGACCAAAGTCTGGTCTCACTACCGACAATTCCATTGGCCAACCCGGTATCTTTCCCGATCCTTAAAGCCCCACTGATAGCCGGAAAAGGTAATCTAGACTCAGCGTCTTCAGTCATTTATGACTATAACAGGACTGACATGCCAATCAACCGCATGGTAGGCGGAAGGCGAAAGGCGCACATGCTTGTTGCACAAGATTCGACATAAATATAACTGCTAGCATGCCTTTTCTTTCTATGATCTTGTTCATCAATCGTTATTGATATTCAGTTCGCTCCGATTCTTTCCGCTTCGATACTTTCATAATTGCTAGACTACACCATTTCACCAAACCGAACAACATGGCCCCTAAGGGAAAAGTTTGTCTTGCCTATTCTGGTGGTCTCGATACTTCGTGTATCTTAAAATGGCTTCTGGAACAGGGCTATGAAGTCGTCTGCTTCCTTGCCAATGTTGGTCAGGTAGGTTACCGAACTGTTTCTCATCTACTGCGGTAGTACTAACTTTCCGCGACATGATAGGAGGAGGATTGGGACCAAGTGCGCCAGAAGGCTGCTCTTCTTGGCGCATCTAAAATGGTCATAACCGATCTGCGCAAAGAGTTTGTCGAAGAACTGTGCTTCCGTGCTATCCAGTGTAATGCTCAGTACGAGGGTCGTTACCTTCTGGGTACTAGTTTGGCTCGTCCTGTTATTGCTCGCGCGCAGATGAAAGTTGCCGCTCAAGAGGGTTGCGATTACGTTTCTCACGGTTGCACTGGCAAGGGCAACGATCAAGTTCGCTTCGAACTCGCTTTCCTTACTATTGACCCTAAGATCAAGATTATTACACCGTGGAGAATGCCGGAGTTCTTTAACCGGTTCCAAGGTCGTGCTGACCTTCTAGATTACGCTGCAGCTACTGGCATTCCTGTCACTTCGACCAAAGCTAAGCCATACTCGATGGACGACAACCTTGCTCACTGCAGCTACGAGAGTGGACAACTTGAAGATCCTTCGCAGCCCCCTCCCGTCGATATGTGGACTCGGTAAGTTATTCCACAATGTTGTCTTGTACAACACTAACACTTAATATTCAAGTACCGACGATCCGCTTAATGCCCCCAATACTCCGGAGGATATCCAGATTTTCTTCGAGAAGGGTCTTCCTGTCAAGCTCGTCACTGGTTCCAAAACTATTACTGATAATCTGGAGCTTTTCATTGAACTTAACACTATTGGCAAAAAGCATGGAATCGGTCGTATTGACATCGTTGAGAACCGTTATGTCGGTATCAAGTCTCGCGGATGTTACGACTCACCAGCAATGACTATTCTTCATCTCGCCCATCTAGATATCGAAGGTCTTGTCATGGACGGCAAAGTGCGCTCTCTTCGTGACCAGTTCGTTACCCACTCTTGGTCTGAAATACTGTACAACGGTCTCTACTTCTCCCCTGAGCGTGAGTTCGTTGAGAATTCTTTGATCTTCTCTCAGAAGCGCGTAGTAAGTATACGTCTGTCATTATGCTGATTTGATATAAATCCATACTGACTGCACATGACAGAATGGCGAGGTTCGTCTTCGCTGCTATAAAGGTAATGTTTACATCCTCGGTCGCTCCTCTGAAACTGAGAAGTTGTACTCTGAAGAGGAGTCTTCCATGGATAGTTTGGTTGACTTCAGTCCGGTTGATACCTCTGGCTTCATCAACATTAACGCTATCCGCCTCAAGAAGTATGGTATTCAAAAGCAGGAAGAGGGCCAGAGTCTTGGTACAGTGTGAAAGCGGGACGTCACCTCCCTTCGTTATCAACATGACATCCTTTGTACATTGGTTTTGCCTTTAGATCTCAGTTTATTTTCTTGCACCATGAAGCTTTTCATGACTATCTGAACTCAGCAATGTTTCTCACTGATGAACAGAAAATTGCGAAGTCTTGTGTATGGACATGAATAGTGAGAATGGAACTCAATACTAAAATCATGCAATATCTAAACATTTTCAGTTCACATATAAGGACATCAGAAAAGAAAAAGGATGCCCTTAAATATAAGGGATATCTTGAAAACAGCTATATATGTTATTACCTACATCCAATCATTATATGAACCTGCAAACACTTACATTTTACATATATCAACTATATGAATATATTGACATTAAGGCCAGTCACTCAAATGAGCCACTAGCCACCCAATTATAAGGATCACATTAAAAGGATGTTCAATGGAATAAAGATATCGAATTTGAGAGAATACCATCATGCCATGCATAACTCACAACTTCTCTCAGAATTCTGATATCTTGTTTTTTTTGGATGATATGATGACATTTAGAGCTCCTGTTCTCTAGAGGATACTCTATTACTACCCCTGGTGTAAACATTTTATTCAAGCTGAAATGACTTGTTCTCCAAGAATTATAATATTCTCTTACTCCTATATACTACTCACCTCCCTAAGAAGTTCTAAACTGATGCTGCCCTATATAGCGCTACACTCTCTATAACTATATAATATGTAGTTCTCTAAAGAATATAACTCCTTTTGAGGCAAAGAACCACTAAAACCTAATATCTCTAACCTCTTTATATTTGGCTATATCTGTATCTATAAAAATAAAGGACCTTCTATAACCAAACTAAATAAGAGAGGTCTTAAGGGAATTATACTTGGCCTAAATATAAATATCTATAAGGTTTATAAACTTGGAAACCAGAAAATACATCATGACTAGAGACCTAGTAATTCTAGGTCATTTCTATAAACCTACTAAATTAAATACCTCTTCTAATGAGCCAAGGATTTATATTATTGATGCTAGCTATCTTAATGCTAAGAATCTAGAAACCTCTGTAGACTTAACCCCATTTATAGATTTAGAACTATCTTTGAACTCAAGCCCATCTGTAATCTAACCATAGAAAGATAAGGGGATAAAAGGTTTATATAATAGAAGAAAAGAAGAAAACCTAAAGGACAAAGGAAAGGACAATAGAGAAAGAGGACTTTAAGAAGAAAAGAACAGTAAAGTAAGAAACTTGAGGAAGATAGAGTATATTGAAAGAGATGAG